>MU223745.1:1173960-1196869 GCA_018584345.1 Thuja plicata
AACAAAAAGCCCGTTTTTGAAGGATTTCAACAAAGACGTGCAATCAGGCAGAAGAACCTCACTGGCAGGATCTTGAAAAGACTATAACTCGAGCAATACTAACCCGAAAGACACCTAAAAGAGCTCGAAACAAGCAGAATTGCAAAGGCCACAATCCTAGGGCAAGAACAAGAACAAAAGCCAAACACAAGACCAAGAAAAAGCAACTAAGAACACACCTTAGAGAATTTAACCTACAAAATTTTCGTAGGGTTGCCCCAATTTTGCGATTACAAAATTGAGGACAACAGATTCAGAACTATATTCAAAAACTTTCAAAGCTCTATCTCAGTGGCTACAATCGCAGTCAATAGTCTTCCATAAATAATCTTAAAAGTCTTTTTATATGCTTTTTAACAGTGTTCTTAAGGAGCAATCCCTGTTTCCTAGAGACTCTAGGGAAGGGACACGACATTGCTCCCGCTCTCCTCTTTTTTAATTAAATTGAGACATCTGGTGTCCCAGGGACTTTGAGGGACCCCTCCACACTTGCACATTTTAAACAGAAAAAAATATGGAAGGCTTCCCATGAGCTTGCTGTGACTATCATTATGCTTTCTTAATTTAACCTTTCAGTTTTAATGAAGCTAAACGGCAAGTGCTCAACTGCTGGAATTTGTCACTCACATTTGGCTCAAATAGGAAGATCCACTCCCCTGATAAACTTCAATCAAAGAAAACTGCATTCACAAAATATGATAGACATCAACCCGTTGGCTTTTGTTTTGCTATTTAAAATTAAGAATGTAGATAGGAGGGCATCATTGGTTAGAAACAAGGAATAAATCATAAAACACAACCATTAACTAATGCTGTGGACCTATTGAACGAAAAGCAAACTTGTGATCTCATCTTCATTGCTAGTGGTCAAAGGTTATTTGATTGTCAGCCAGGAGTCTTGCTCTAGATAAAGTTTTAGTCAACATTTAACTACTAAAGTGTGCCCATAAGAAGATATCCTTATCCTATGCTTTTTGGAGCAAATATAAAACTTTTGAATTTTTTTTGTCGAGTTGTCTTTAATTTGTCTATGAAAGTAGACAAGATTACACCAAGTGAGTCAAATTCTCTGATACTAGAATTGAATCGATTTCAGACTGACATTGTATGGACTTGTGTTTATATTTTTAGAAGATTCATTTATTTGTTCATGTTTTCAAAATTTCAATTTCTAATTTCTCTTATGTTATTTTTAAGGTATGGAAAAAAAATCTCCATCCCCAATGTAGCCGTCCCTGGAACTTTGAGAAACATTGCCTTTTGACATTTAAAGAGAATTATTTTGTATTCTGGTAGAAGCCATTATATTTTTATCTTATACGCTAAAATAAATCTAGAACTAAAACTGAAATGAGAATAATAGAGTCTAGTATTACTATTCTACTTCACTTTTCTAATTTAATCTTGTACTTCATACCATTCACTTTTTGATGCATAATGATTCATTCATATTTGATACATAATGATTCATTTATCTTACATGCATTTTAACATGCCTGATGTCGGCTTGGTGAAAATTTTGTGCTTTTCGCAGTTGCTATCTTGCACTTGGGGAATATGAGCTTGCATTAACATTTTTCAACGATTGCTTAAAATCTGTGACTGAGCTAGAGACAGTGGAATCAAAATTAGCATTTGAAGCTTCAGAAGGCATAAGAAAGACCCAAGTAGGTATTGGCATGCAGTAATTTAATGAAACATTCTTTTGGTGATGGTTTCTTGCCAGAGGATCTTTAAATGGGCTATTTGATATTCTGCTTTATCTTCACATCCTAAAAGACACTTGGTTGTAATTTATATGTAATAAGGAATGTTGATAACTTCCTCTTTAGTTCAATAACATAAAGGCCATTGATTGACAATCACCTCTTTGAAATGACAAATTTAACTGATCTGTTTTCAATCTGGTTGTATCCTTTATAAATAACTTGACGTTTGGCTGTTATTATGAAAGAGGAGGTCCACTTCTAGCAACTCTTAAGGGGATCAATAATTGTTTTAAAAATTGTTTGAGATGTAGACAAGTATCTGAAAAGGCAAATCATTACTTTGTGAGATGAACTGAATTTCCTACTTTATCTTTAGACAAGGAACGCCTTTTATAGGATTACTATAGATTTTGATTTATGAGTTTAAGTTCAAGAGTTTGTGATTGCCATCTTCTATGTAGAATATGATTGTTCTTTAATGCGTATAGACTTTCTTCAACCAATTTTAGCTTTTTCTGCATGTATTCATCAGTTGATGATCTGTAATTAGAACTTGTGGGAAGGTTTTTGTATATGATGATTGCCTTATCAATGCTATCATATGAATATTTGAAATTTTCTATATTTATTAAATTTTCCCAATTTTTTTAATAGCTGTTCCTTAAAAAATGGTTTCCTTGCCGTCCCCACCATTGAAACATGTCCTCCCTTCCTCTACTGTCTGTCTTGAAAACTTGGGGTAACATAGGTTTGAACACCTCCCTGAAAAACAACTATGCAACTTGTGATGCCTTACCTTGGAGGATATTTAGTCAACCTAGCTACCACAACAAATTCCAATCCTTACCTTGTTTTCTTGGGAGACATGTGATAAAATCTATTAATATACTTTCTCATTTTTTCTTTGGAATGGGAAGGGGCCGCAACAATCCTACTGGAAAGGTATGCTCTGACTTATTTTATTGACACATGAGACATTTGCTAACTTGTCTCAAATTATCATCTCAGTCCTTCCAAGTAAATCTCTCCCTATCTTGCTTGTAAGTTTTAAAGTAGTCCAAGTGTCTTGCTAGAGGTGTGTCATGAATTGCTCTCAATATTTTTTCTTTCATTTTAGATTCAGGAACTAGATAAATTATGCCCTTTTACATGATGAAATCATCCACTATCTTGTACCCATCATCTTGTATCTTCCCCTCCATGACATCACATATAAAAGTATTCTTAGAATACCAAGAGATGAGCTCTCCAATCTGCTGAAATTTCTATTGTTGAGCATAAGGTTGGTTAACTGTATAGAGCATCTGCAACTAAATTCTTTTTTTTCCTTGACATATTCAATATCGAGATCATAGGCTTGTAGTTTGCTAACCCATCTTTGTTGCCTTTTATTTAGACTTCTCAGGTTGAGAAAGTATTTTAAGCTATTATAATCTGTTGTGATATTGCTATCAGGATTCAACTGTGTAGTTTTTAAGTCAAACTCATTGACCCATGTTTCATGAGTAGTGGTTCACAAGAACACATCTCTCATGAGAATGAATGGAACACCTAGCACTCATTGCATATAATTCACGTGGCTATGAATTATAATACCCATGACTTCTAAAATGCCCAGCACTCAGCATACATGCTTGACTCCATAACATCACCCAAAGGAAGGAATGGCTGAAGTCTATATTAATCCCTTCAGAATTCAAAAAAGGAAAACGATTCTTTAATGCTGAAAACGTTACACTGCTGTCATCTGAAATAGGTTGCCCCACTCACATTCAATAGAAGAATTTGAAGCACTCCTTTCCAGGTGAAGTGGCATATTTTATGGCCTCATTTTCGAACATGAAAATTAACGAGAAATAGGTATCAAGTTTCTGAATCCATGCTCATGCTATACATTTACCAGAGCCATCAAATTTAGGAATGGATAATTTCATAATCGTCTCAGCAGTGCTTGATTAGGTGTGCCTTTTTCCTTCCTAGGTCTATTCATCTTTTTAAGTTGATCAAAACTAGTCAAGGACATGGCTGCGAGAAAATAGTCTCCCAATGACAAGTAGTCTGACTCTAGACAAGTCTCCTCATCATTCTGCTTACCTTCATTACCTCTGGAAGTTCTTCTTTGTTTATGAATGCGGGCACTGAGGGTCTAGTTGTTGATCCGATAGCTGTCTTGATGTTGTCGTTTGACCTGCTATTCCCAGAGTTGCTTCCCCATTATTATCGTGATTATTGTTGTGCTGATCAGCCCTGTACATTTTCATGTTTTGCAACATTTAGGTCAAAATTTTAGTCCACTACTGCTGTCCTCTAACAAGGTCATTAAGAATTTGTTTAGAGCTATTCCCTTTATTATTTCTTTTCCTATCAACCACGGGTACTCCCACTTCTTCCTCAAACTGAAGATCTGTGAAAAGAATCTCTTCTATTGGGGTTTCTGGAAAGTTAAATCACCCTCTTCTCATGTTTCTCTGATGGTACTTATTTTCCCTTTCACTTCACTAGGCTACATATGAGTTATCTATTTGCATCAATTTGTTCAACTCACAAGAAGTTAGCAGGAAAACCAGCTCTGATACCATTGCGATATGTTGGGCTATATTTGCTTGAATACAAATGTTTGATGAAATGTCACATGGAAAGGTTCTTTCTTTGTGCTGAAAGTTTGAAGTGTTTAACAAAATGCATGAATTGAACAACTAAAGTAATGGTATATGTTTGACTTACTCAATTTTATCTTTCTTAAATTGCACATGTAACATGATAAATTTCAGTACATTTACAAATAAACAGATAGATTTCTGAACTCTATATTGGTTGATTCATACATTGAATCTGTGCTAGTTGCTGTTATCATTAGCTATACTGATTTTGCTTCTTTTTCCAAACCTGTAATCCATTGGTGTTGCTCTTCCGTGCCCTTCTAAATGATGTTCATGTCCTTGTTTTAATGCCAAAGATGGCATATATAATTATATAGGTAATGCCCAGGAGCTCAGTATGTAATATCCAAATAAGGGAGGCCGTAGGTTGTTAGGGGTTTAAAACCCTTAAAAGATGCTGTGATTCTGCTGCAATTCCTTCCTGTTTTCCTACGCTCCAGGATTTACAAAGGCTTGCGTTTGGGTGTTTTAATGGGTCCCACGACCCCCGTTAATTTGCACTTTCCTCCTTTCTTCAGCAAACATCAGCTCCAATTGAGTCACTGGTCTTCTTTTTTTGTCATGATTTTTCCTTTTCCCTTGAGCGACCTGCCTTGGGAAAATAATAATATTCCAAAGTGGAGCAGCTGCATCTGCTGCTTTAATTCACTCCATTGTCCATGCCAGAATTTCCTCCATGAAATCAATTAAAATTTGTTTGCAAATAATTATCGAAAATAACCTTCAAACTAATTCTCCAGGCACAACCGTGAACTGAAGAAATATTATTTCAAATACTTGGTTATAAACTTCTCAATCTCTGAGTTTTATGTGCAACTGTAAATTTTGAATGAATCCACCTGTAGATTGGTTGACTAGGAGCGTTTTCATCCTCGAAACCTCATGGCAAGGTTCATGTGTAGGTATAGGATCACTTACTGAGAGGGGGGGGGGGGGGGGGGGGGGGGGGTGGGGGGTGAATCAGTAAACACCAAATCAATCTTTAAAACACAGTCCCACAATTTGTTCTATAAGATTAATCGATTACAGTTTAGTTCACCTATAAAAGTCTTGTCGGTTATCAAACTATTAATCATTCATGCAATACAAAGTAAACATTCATCCAACAATAACTCCAGAATTTATCTCGTGGAAACCCTGTTAGGGAAAAAACCATAGTGTGAGATCGGTGCCCACAAACAATTGTACTCTTCTGAAATACGCCCGGTTAAGAGCTTGCCTGGTTAAGGGTTACAAAAGCACTGCTAAATGCTACCCAGTTATGGGATTTACCTAGAGACCTGTTAAAGTCTTTACCCTGTTAGGAGTAACCTGGTTAGAGGATTTAGACTCTTTTATGAATGCCACCCTGTTAAAGGATTTTACAATAGACCTGTTAGGGCCACCCGATAGGGATTCTACTGTCATAGTTGTTAGAAAGTAACAACTAACAACAATCTATAGTTTGCACTAACTCTGCTAAATCAGATCCAATAAAGTTCTCTAACACAATAACATACCATTACAATCCTCTGTATCCTCTTTTATGATCGCAACAATCCTTCACTGATTAGATCTTCTGTTCAGCCGATATTTTGTCTTCTCCTTCGTCACGATAACCTAACTTCCTCTTGTCTTCTTCCTTAAGTAGATTTTCTTTAATCATCAAAACCTAACCCTAGATCCAACGATCATGGTTCCATTATCTGATTAAATTGTTTTACTGTTCTCCCTTCTTGTTGGCCTCGACGTGTTTTCCTTTTACCCAATAGCTGTCGGCTCACCGATAGCTAACCTCCTTTGCCGATAGGTCTTCCTCCTTGCCGATGGTTAATACTTTGCTTATTTGACATCAATGACAAACATCATAACTCATTAACTTAATCCAACATCTTCAATATCAACTATATCAATAATCTCTCCATGTTCCAGTTATGCCAACAATCTAATCATATGCCAACAATCTCCCCCTTTGGCATTGATGAAAAACTTGTAATAAGACTTCTTGTAATAAATCACCATCTATACCTTTCTCTGTACTGATCTAATCTTTCGCTACTGTTTCTGCATCTCTCTGTCTACCTTTCCTCAACATATTCCATATACACTTTCTCTCCTCTTTCTTTACTTCTCTGTCTGCTTTGCTTCTCCGTCTTCTTTACTTCTCCCCCTTTGACAACAATGCCAAAGGCGATCAACCTTACTATTCTGTCAACTGATCTTGTATCTGTTATGCTCTTACCTAGATTGCTCCCCCACAGAGTAGTCTACCCATACATCAATTCATACTTAAGATATTTTGTCAAAGTATTATGAAGTGATGCATACTGCATCTTTTCTCTAGTTAACTTCTGATAGGGGTAGGACCCCTAACTTGCCTCTGAGATATGCAAAGCTCTCCTTAGGTAGTAGTTTAGTGAATATATCTGCAACTTGCTCCTTTGTAAGAATGTATTCCAATTTTACTTCTTTGTTATGTACCTGTTCCCTTAGAGAATGATATTTTATAGCTATATGCTTGGTCTTTGAATGCATTACTGGGTTCTTCGATATGTTAATAGCACTTGTGTTGTCACAATGTATAACAACAGGTTCAACAACTTCCTCATGTATTCCTTCTAATATCTGTTTTATCCATAGCACTTGCTGGCAGTTAATGGCAGCAACAACATATTCAGCTTCAGCTGTAGATTGTGAAATACAGTTCTGCTTCTTGCTTGTCCATGACACTAATCAGCTTCCTAGATAAAAAGATCCACCACTCGTGCTCTTTCTGTCATCAGTATTTCCAGCCCAATCTGCATCTGTATATGCTTGAAGATTAAAATCTCCTTTCCTCTCGTACCATAATCCATAATCCTCTGTGCCTTTAAGATACCTGAAAATTCGTTTAACTGCCGTCTTATGTGAATCCTTAGGATCTGATGAGAATCTGGCAACTATTCCAACTGCTTGTGCAATATTAGGTCTTCTGTGATCAACATACTGTAGCTTTCCAAACATCGATCTGTATGTTTCATTCACTTCCTTCGATTCATGTACCTTTGATAGTTTACAACCGGTAACCATAGGTGTACCGACAGGCCTTGAGTCTTCCATTCCAAATGTTTTCAATATCTCCTTAATATATTTTGACTGAGTAATGTAAATACCTTTCTGCATCTGTTGAACTTGTAATCCAATAAAGAATTTTATTTGGCCAATCATAGACATCTCAAATTCTTTCCTCGTTTCTTCAGCAAAATATTTACTTAGTGAATCATTTCCTCCAAAAATTATATCATCCACAAAAATTTCAGCAATCAAAACTTTGCCTTCACTTTCAGTTTTCAAGTATACATTACTATTATCACTTGTTCTTTCAAAACCAATCTTGACTAAATAAGAGTGTAAGCGTTCATACCATGCTCTCGGTGCTTGCTCTAAAATATTCCTTCATCACTTTTACTATCAAATTTCCCATTTCTACCATCTTTCTTAATATAACACTTGCTTCCAAATATCCTGAAATAACTAACATTAGGTGTTCGACCATACCAGAGTCATAAGGCGTCTTGTTTGTCCCTTTCTTGAGTTGTACTCGATTGAGTGTGTATACAGCGGTAAAAACAACTTCTCTCCAACATTTTTGTGCAATTCCTTTCTAATGTTACAGTGTTCTGACGCATTCCACAATAGATCTGTTTCTCCTTTCTGCAATTCCATTCTACTGGGGTGTTCTCGGTGCAGTTACTTGTCTTTTGATTCCATGTTCTTCACAATACTCATTAAATTCGTTAGATATAAATTCACCACCTCTATCTGATCTAAGACATTTCAAAGTTTTTCCAGTTTCTTTTTCAACTCTAGCTTTATACATCTTAAACATATGAAAAGCATCTTATTTGATTTTTAGAAACATTACCAACATCATTCTTGAGTAGTCATCAACAAATAGTATAAAGTATTCATCTCCATAATAACTTTCTGTGCTTATAGGTCAGCACAAATCTGTGTGTACCAAGTCTAGGATATGTTCTGTAGAATAGACTTTACTTGTAAAGCTTGAACTAGTCATCTTACCTAACTGACATTCTTTGCATATTGCATTTTCTGGCTTATTCAGTATCGGTAAACCTCTAACACTTTTCTTCTTACTCACCTTTACCAAGTTATCAAAATTCACATGACAGTCTCTTATGCCACAACCAACTTTCCTCAACTTTAGCAATCAAACAATGACCAACTGTAGTATTCAACTTAAATAGATTACCTTTTGTCTGTTCACCGGTTGCTACCAGTTCTCCATTCTTCATAAGTATTTTGCATTCATCATTACTAAACTCAAATTTGAATCCTTTGTTATTCAACTGAGACACTTAACAAACTATACTTCAATCCATCAGCTCAACAGACATCATCACAAGTTATATCATTAGTTAAATCAATAGAACCTTTACCTCTAATCATACAGGGAGAACCATTTCCAAATGTAACAGAACCACCGTCGCATTGTTCCATGGTTATGAATTTATCTTTATCTCCAGTCATATGATATGTACATCCACTATCAATTATCCAGTCATCGTTATGGTTTACATTCGAGACCAAAGCTTTCTCTTCTCAATATCAACGTTGTCGGTAGAGGGATCTTCTTTTATAGCAACAACCACTATTTCCACGTCATTGTCATCTCCATCAGTATTGTATTCATTTTCTTCTTCTTCTGCTTATGTAACATAGCTTCTTGTTCTTCTGAGTGAAATCTTTGTACTTCTTGTATTTGTCTTTCTTTTCTTCTTCATGTACCTTCTTCGGCTTGTTAGGACATCTGTGTGCAAAGTGACCAGTTTGTCTACAATTCTAGCATGCTATAGGACTTTTCCCTTTGTATCTTCCTTTTCCTTTAGGAAATCTTCTAGCAATCAAAGCTTTGAGTTCTTCCAATTGCTACTAATCCTTCATATTCCTCAGAATCATAAACAACAGTCTTTCCCTTTTTAGATGTTCCAGTATTAGCTATAGCTTGAAATGTAACTTCGCTAGTAGGTTGGCTATTGTCAAAATTACTTAATTCAAATGCTGTAAGCCTACCAATAAGTGAATCAATTGTGATCTTACTACTATCAATTGTTCTCAATTCTTGTATAGCAGATACTCTAATACCATACCTGTGTGGAAATGTTCTGAGCATTTTACTTACTACATCGCCTTCTTCCATCTTTCCACCAACGCTCTTAATCGATGCCACAATCTCTTTTATTCTTGTTCCATATTGTGCAATAGTTTCTTGTTTAGTCATTTTCATTTCATCATACTTTCCTTTCAGTCCGTCAACCTTTGCCTGTAAGACATGTTCATCGCCACCATGTACTTGTACCAGCTTATCCCACATCTGCTTTGCTAAAGGTAGATCTTGTATATCAACATATTCAGAATTATGTCAGGAGCTTGCTAGCACTACCATCACAAAATTATGAATCAACTTTTCTCTTTCCTCAGCTTCTGAAAGTATACTAGTAGGTTGTACATATTCATTAACAAGGTATTCTGTTGCATTGTCTGAATGTCCTGACAGGTGCAATCTCATCCTACTTGCCCACATTCCAAAATCGTCTGCTTTCTTATTAAACTTCGGTGCGTCCTTCCTATACATCTTGAGATCTTTGCCCTAAGTAGTTAAGCTTTCCAAATCAGGGAACCAGTGCTTTGATACCACTTGTAGGTGTAGGATCGCTTACTGAGAGGGGGGTGAATCAGTAAACACCAAATCAATCTTTAAAACACAGCCCCACAATTTATTCTATAAGATTAACCGATTACAGTTTAGTTCACCTATAACAGTCTTATCGGTTATCAAACTATTAATCATTCATGCAATACAAAGTAAACATTCATCCAACAATAACTCCAGAATTTATCTCGTGGAAACCCAGTTAGGGAAAAAACCACGGTGTGAGATCGATGCCCACAAATAGTTGTACTCTTCTGAAATACGCCCAGTTAAGAGCTTGCACAGTTAAGGGTTACAAAAGCATTGCTAAATGCTACCTAGTTATGGGATTTACCTAGAGACCTGTTAAAGTCTTTACCCTGTTAGGAGTAACTTGGTTAGAGGATTTAGACACTCTTTTATGAATGCCACCCTGTTAAAGGATTTTACAATAGACTTGTTAGGGCCACCCGATAGGGATTTTACTGTCACAGTTGTTAGAAAGTAACAACTAACAGTGATCTGTAGTTTGCACTAACTCTGCTAAATCATATCCAATAAAGTTCTCTAACACAATAACATACCATTACAATCCTCTGTATCCTCTTCTGTGATCGCAACAATCCTTCACTGATTTGATCTTCTGTTCAACCGATATTCTGTCTTCTCCTTCGTCACGATAACCTAACTTCCTCTTGTCTTCTTCCTTAAGTAGATTTTCTTTAATCATCAAAACCTAACCCTAGATCCACCAATCATGGTTCCATTATCTGATTAAATCGTTTTACTGTTCTTCCTTCTTGTCGGCCTCGATGTGTTTTCCTTTTACCCGATAGCTGTCGGCTTGCCGATAGATCTTCCTCCTTGCCGATAGTTAATACTTTGCTTATTTGACATCAATGACAAACATCATAACTCATTAACTTAATCCAACATCTTCAATATCAACTATATCAATAATCTCTCCATGTTCTAGTTATGCCAACAATCTGATCATATGCCAACATCATGTCCTAGGCTGAATATGAACAGTTGCTTTCTTCTCCAATCTAGGGATTTTGAAATTAAAAATGCCAAGAACTCCTTCTTGCCCATTCCTCTTTTTATACATTTTTCCTGAAAATAATAAAACAATATTCATTGCCCTGCCATAGCGACTTCATTAATTTTAACTTTATATTGGGCTCCCATGAAGTCACTTTTCAAGTTAACTGTTTAAGACTTTAAGTTTATAAAATAAAATAATTAATTATATAGAAGTTGCCTGAATTTAGACAACATAATTTAATTTAATTAATTATTCCCTTTTCCCTCCCAATTAGTCTATGGGAATTAAAATAGGCTAAGAGTTTCTGACTGATGCTTACACCATCCAAATGTTATTTCCCAGAGTAAACAGCAAATACCAAAAAAAGACATGCCAGTACAATACTATGGCAAGAATTTCTTACTCAATCTCTCTGCTCCGTGGCTTCACAGGCATAGGGATGAAAGGAATTTGAGCTTTGATACCACTGTTGACAATCCAAACAGATTGAAACTACTTCACAAATAATAAAACACACTCTCAAACTATTTATGCGGAAATGAATTTGCGAATTGATTTCAATGACCTTTGTAAAGGCTCATAATAAAACTGCCATATGGAAAGCTTCCCATTCAACCACCCAACCAATATTCATTAACTAAATACAAATAAACTAATTCTAACAAAGGGGGTATCTGATAAGGAGAAGCATGGCCCAACAATAAACTCATATAAATGAAAAATAATACAGAACTTTGGATCTCAAGCTTAAAGAATTGTACTGTTTCTTATCATCTAGAAGCCATTTACTATGAACCCCAAACAATTGTGAATGAATGTCGACGCCTTTGCCTTAGAAAGCAGATGAGGGTAAATCTTGATAAAACAAATATATGTTGGAAAATTATATGTTCAGATTCTATCCCAAGAATATGGATTGCTTTATATTTTATATGTACTTTTTGACTTTATATTCTTCATTGCTTTTAGCTAGCTGTAGGAGTATTTCAGCCCATTGTTTGCAGGGATGCATCTCATCCCCTCAGTCTGCCCTTGCATCTGCATCTTCTGTTCTTTATAGGGGTTTACTTTATTATTTTATCCACTAATATAGCTTTTCCATTGATCTTTTCTCACATCAAATTATTCTGATTACACTGTATTTTACTATTTAAAATTTAAATATTTCAAGGCTACTAGATTTAAAATTAATATTTTTATTCTTATTTATTTATCTTGTCTTTGACCACAGTCATATTTGTTGGAGGCTTTGCTTCCAATACTTAGATGTTTTATAGAACCCAATATACAATGTTTGCAGTAATTTTGATTAATATGTGAACTCTATTTTTAGGGTATAATTAAATTGACCTTTTTATGAAATTGAATACAGTACTCAGCAAATAAGTATGCATTCTGCATGGTAAGCACTTCTTGAAATATGCTTCACCTACCTCATAATCTATTTGTCGTGTGATGTATTTTAAATTTCATACTGGGATATTTATTGAAACGACTGGATTGGAATGGTGTTCACACATTATCACTGTAATGGAGTTTGTAAGACTGATAAACATAATGATTCCAAAGTATTGGTTCAATGAAAACTTGATTATTGTTGCATCCTTCCAACTTCCCTTTTCTGACAAACATGAATTTTTTTATTGCCATTTCACTGGAAGCAAGTGGAAGAGAAGATGGTTCAAGCAGTAAAGCTACTGACTACAAAAAAATTAGAAGATGCATCGAATTCATTGTGTTTGGTAAACGAGCTTCTTTTAACCAGCCTACATTCTGAGAAGTTGCTTGAATTGAAGGCCCGGGCTCTTTTATCAGTAAGTGACTTGCGTCTATTGTTTGTCTGGCTTTTGTTCAAACTGAGAAAGATGATGTTAAATTGATTTTTCTATTTCTTCAAATCAGGCATTTTTAATGTTCTTTTCTTAAGTGCATGTTCAAGTTTCAATTTCTTTCAGTTGTTCATGCATTATAGTCTGCTTTATATTACTTTTTATTTGATTCTTCACAGTTGTGCAAATATGAGGATGTAATACAATTGTGTGAAGAAGGTTTGGCTTCTTTCAACCAGAATCATAACTGTGGTAAAAGTGGCAGTGAAAACCAAATGAGCAATGCAGAAGCCTGTTATGGGAACTGTAATTGTCCCATAAAATTACAGTTGTTGCAAATGAATGGAAAGGCACAATTCTATTTTGGTCGACTTGATGAAGCACTTACTTCACTTTTAAAGTATGAGGAAGCGAATAGTACAGTTGTTAGGTAAGGAATATGTACAGCCATTTTTTGGCATGCAATGGAATTATGTTTTACACTTATTTTTATTCGATAAACGACATGTACTCAAAAAGGTGTCTAAATGTACAATAATGGGACTTGCAGATCTTCCGGACAAAGAATGGAAACATTAGCACCATTGATAGCTACCATCCGTGAACTCTTACACCATAAGGTATAATCAGACCTTTACATTTTTTAGGAACATGGAATGTTTATTAATATTAAATGAATTTACTGATGGGGCATTTTGTTTCAATTGCAAGATTCTGAAGAAATGGTGTAAAATCAATAAAAAATTGTTTTAAATGATTCTCTAATAATTGAAAATGCAGCCGACTGCTAAGTTGACTGTTTTATGCATTCAGTTTGAATAAGTTTAAGTGGACTGCTAATCTTAAGCTATAGCCATTGAGATTTTGCTTATAAAAAATTTGCAGCTTGAAATGTATAATCATATTTATGTTTCCATGAGAGGAAAAAGCTTACTTGTGGGAATGGGATTAAGCAACTGCTAGTGATTGTGTTAGTACCTGCACATAAACCACTCAATGTTAGTAATTAAAACTCCATAATTTCAGTGAAGAAATTATAAATTTTCGAATAAAAATAGCTTTGATACCATATTATGTTAAAATAATGAATGTGTTATTAAATAGAGATCAAGAATGATCTATATATACAAGTGTACAAGAGAATGTTTCTATAACGAACAGAGAGAGAGAAATAGAAACATTCTGAAGATTAAATAGAGATCAAGAATGATCTATATATACAAGTGCACAAGAGAATGTTTCTATAACGAACAGAGAGAGAGAAATAGAAACATTTTGAAGAGAGAAATAGAAACAAAAGGAAATTTCCATATTGAACAGAGAGAGAATATGGAAACATGGAAGAAGAGTGATCATTAGAATAGAAACAAATCTACGGAAGAGAGAGAAACATAAATAGAGAGATATTTAACTCTAATAGAATGATAGTGTCGGGAGTAATCCTGTGACGCTTAATAGAAAGACAATGTTATGTCTCGAGTGATGCATTCGCATCACTTGAGACATAAACTTAAATCTATTTTTTTTTTTTATAATTGCCTCCATCGATTTAATTGTTGTTAATTAACTAAGGCAAATCGGTGAGCAAACTAAACTATTACTTAATCTTATCTAATCATATATGTGTTCTGTATTTAATCTATATACAAATGGACACATCCATTCAAGAAGTTATTTATTTGTGATGGAGATCGATAAGCAAAGGGAGATTAATACATTGAATATAATAAGAGCGATTCTCTCGCAGCCTGGATTTGCAGACCGAAAGATATTCATATATCATACCAGCAAAGGAATTTATATAGATTCATCAACAATATATATATATATATATGCAGTAATAGATCGTATTCAAGTCACTTCTCTCAGCGATAATATATTTTTTCAGCAATATATATATTCAGAGATACATTTGTTTTCTGCAATAGTTATACTCCGCATATTCAGAAATACACATATCGGAGGTCAATCAATCCACATTGGAGATATTATATTTACTCAGCAATTGAAGAGATTGATATTATATCTGAGATCAATTCTCAAATAGAGATTTTTGAGGCCCACTTGTGTTGAATATATATATAATTTGAAATTGCAATTAGTCTGATATAAATTTTAACACAGGCTAGATGAAGACCATAAAAAAATCTATCCAAAGATGAGCATTCCTTGAGAAAAGACTCATCCCCATCGATAAGTCTGGTTTCTCAAGCAAAACTAAAGTCTCTTCAAGTTTTTCTCTATAGGTGTATCTAACTGTTCAATGAGGTATTCCTTGATTTCTTTGTTTCTCAATTTCTTTGTTCTTTCTACCATTTTGATCAGGTCATGCGTGTTGGAAATATTGTTGTCATTGTTGTCAAGAGAAATTAGCTGTCCAAGATTGTTGTCATTGATGCCAAGGAAGATAAAGCAGTTAAAAGGAATAATAGGATAATAAGATAAAGTCGTCACATAAAGTTATTTGAAAGAGAGTTGTTAAACGTCAAGCAAAGAACAGAATTGGATATAAAGATGATAGGCATAAAGATGAAAGTGAAGTATGTCTAGAGAAGTTCAAAGCACAATGCTAGAGCTATTGTATCAACTAGACTGTATACCATATCAGAAGCAAAGCTGGCCAACTTCATGTTATCTATGACAGCACTAATTATAATTCCTATGCAATGGCCGACCCATTGAAGATACCAACATCCACCTTTTGATGAAATTAAAATAAAGTCAAAATGGGCTGACCTCTTAGTGTTTGAGCTCCCTAAGTATTGACATATTTGCAAGGAATACTTTAATGTATGATGGCTGACCTTTGTATTTATGCAAGGAAGTTTATGAGTGTTGGCCGATCTGTCATTAGTGCTACATGGACTGCAAGTTGATTTGTTTGAGGCTGACCCCCTTAGTCGCCTCCATTAATGAATGGAAAATAAACTTGAACTTAATAATAGATAACGTCAACCTCTTTTGTGAATAGTTACATTCTTTTGAAGAGGCATGTGTGGTATAAAAGGAGATAAAGTTATGGCGAGAAAAGCAAGTTTAAATGTAATAGCATAAGAGTAACAAGGACTAGTGCAGAGAAAAGGACACATCAATAAATAAGAATGAGTAAGCAAGCAACTTGCAGAGAAAGAATTTGAAGGTGAGACAGGAGTTAGAAAAGCAAGCAATTAAAAAGAATATTATTCAGATTTTAGAGCAGATTTATACAGAAGATAAGAGAAGATTATAGAGCGGAGTTATGAAGCATATTGGAGAGAAGATTTGAGCAGATTTAGGAGTGAGAATAGAGAAGATTTATGAAGACTGAAAAGTCTATGTGCTGATTTATGATGACCTTATGGGCAGATGTATAAAGATCATATGAGAAGACTTTTGAAGGATTTATAGCAGATTCTGAAGATCATTCAAGGCAAAATTATGGCAGACCTTTCAAGTTGATTTATATCAAATTTTAAGGAAGATTTATGCAGATTGGTTACAGCAGTTTTTGAGGAAGACAATACTTTGTTGTGATTGATGTTGGTGCCTTGTATTTTGGAGAGGTTGGTGCCTCCTATCAAAAGCGATTGGTGTCTCTTGCTGAGTGGGTGCTTAGTTGTGAGGGTTGGTGTCTCTAGTGGGTTGGTTCTTACAAATCATTTAATAATGATTGGTGTCTCATGTGGGTTGGTGCCTACAAAATTTGTAAGGGAAGTTTTATATAAGCAATATATTGCTGTGGTTTTCTCTTGTAGGGGTTTCCACATAAATTGTGTGTTCTTGTGTTGCATAATAGTTAGATCCTATTTGAATGATGTTGTGCATGAAATGATAATTGAATGTTGTATTAAACAAAGAAGAGTGCTCCTTATATAATTATTTACAGAAGATCTTTCCATAATGGAAACAATCGAGAATTAAAGACAAAATAGAAAGATGCTAAATATTGACTGACTTACATAATACAAAGTTTACTAAAAGCTAACTAAATGACTTAAATGACAATTATAAGCTAAATATTGTACAAAATTACTTTAATAGCCTCCTTTGATGGTCATTCTACTAACTACCATGCAAAAGGCTGGACATGATCTGCTGGTCTTATGGCCACAAATGCATAGAAGGTTGACTCCTCTGAATGCTCTATGACATGAGCCTGCTGTTGAGACATACCTTGGTTGAATTTTTTATCAGCCAATTGCTTTCTACAAAACATCTGTACATGAACAAGTTTACCACAATAATGACATGTGATAGATTTCATATTCTTTGAAGAATCATCATGTTCGCTTTGTCCTTTCTGCTGATTGGACTTGGCTTTGCCTTTGTCCTTGGTAGTAAACGCCTGTTCCACACTGGCTGTCACGTTGTTGCTACCAAACTGTTGTTTCCACTTGGCTTGCTATAAGAGCTTGCTACACAAATCATCAAACCTCAAATCAACATTGGTAGAGGTGAAGTTGAGAGTTTCGATGAAGTGCTCATAAGATTGTGGTAAGCTTTTTAGTGTGATAACCACCATATCCTCTTCTTCCATCTTGCAACCAATGGCCTCTAGTTGATCGTGAATGTCTTTGATTTTCATTAAATGATCCTACAAAGACATCTTGCCATTCATCATAATCGAGAACAACATATTTTTAAGGAAGAAAGCTTAACCTTTATTTGATGTCTTCTGCAGATCTTTCAGGTGATTCTTGATCTCTGCAGTAGTCTTTCTAGACAACACTTCTGGAAGCATTTTATTGGTGATAGATAACTTGAGTAGCATAGTCGCTTCCGGATTATGCTCATTGAACTTGTCTTGGTCTTTACTTGCAACTGTGGGACAAGGAGATTTAAAATGGTGAGCATCCTTTGCTTCCAGGTATTGTAGTGCTTGCCCTTGAACCTTTGAGTGCCTTCCAACATGTTGGGTAACAAAGTTATCCCTCCCGTTATCCAGATGCAGAAAACAATATAAAAATTAGATTCTCAAAAAACTTCTTATTTTGTTGATAAAAATCTGCAAAAAACTAAAACCCATGATTGTTTTAAAAAACCATGCAAAAAATTTTTATATCCACAAATTTGCGAAAAAATTGTCAAACCCTAGATGTGATGTTGTAAGCAGAAATCACACATGATTTTGTGAAAAAATCATCAAAACCCTTGTTTTGTATCAAAAAAGAGTAAAACCCACGATTTTAATGAAAAATCATGCTAAACCTCAGGAATGCAGGTTGAAAACCCTGTCCGACATAGTACAAACATGATTTTTGTAGAAAAATCATTGAAAAAATAGTTTGTAGGTTTGAGAAGCAGTAAAAAGTTAGGTTGCCCTGGGAATCTTGACTTAGAGACTGTGCAAGAGAAGAAACCCTTGTAGGAAGCATGCGGCCAAATCCAGAAGACTGGCACAAAGACGCGACTCTTAGCTCAAATACACAAGAAACCATGAACCAAGATAGAACTACCTTAACAAGGTCGTGCAAGATGCGAAAAAGAGGGTGCAACTCTACATGTGGCCTGTAGGATCTTCACGTACGAAAACACACGATTTATATCAAGAACCCTCCGCAATCTGCCTCGAATAGGGACATGCAAATGTCTCAGCAAACCTACGATTTTTTTGTTTTAATAATTATGCAAAAAAAATCCTGATTTAAAAAAAAAATTGAGCAAAAACACAGATTGAAGAAAAACACGATTTGCTTTTGCAATCAAACCCTCAATCAAAGAAAACTAAGACCCACAAATTTCAAACCTACGATTTTTTTTTTATTAAAAAATCTTACAAAAAACTTCTAAATATTTCACTAAATTTCTTGGTAAACCCCACAATTCTTTGTTTTAAAAAAAAACTAATTAAAAAAACTTTAAGAAATTTACTCGAAATTTCTAGGTAAATGGACCACAAATTTGTTAAAATCTGCCAAAAAGGAACCTATGCTCTAATACCTTGAAATGATAGTTGAATGTTGTATTAAACAGAGGAGAGGAATGCTCCTTATATAAGCAATTACAAAAAATCTTTCCATAACAAAAATGACCGAGAACTAAAGACATAATAGAAAGATACTCAAGACTAACTAATTGACTTGCAGAATAGAAACTTTACTAAAAACTAATTAAAAGACTTAAATGACCATTATAAGCTAAATATTACATTATTACTTAAATAGTGCAATTGATATTATTGTGGTTGTTAGTTTGAAAAAGTAAAAGTTGTCTCATACTAATTCACCCCACCCGAGTATAAGCTTGTGCTCATCAATGTGATTCTTCTTCTACCGATATAAACTGTTAGAAGGAAATAATAACATATTGATAGGGGTTTGATTGAGAAATTAACACGAAATAGTGAGCGTTAAGTGCATCTTTACATGATGATGGTAGTTCTGGTTTGTAGACTGCTATGTTGAGAGGGAGCTATTGAGTTGAAACTCTTAGCTAGAATTTGGCTTCTAATACCAATGAGTTGCGATCTATGTTAGTCTTAAGCTTTTCTCTAGCTTGGGTACTTTTTATACATCATTTAGAGTCATCAAGTTGTTTGCCTATTTATTGGTCTTAGAGTTCAAATTTGTACATTGCTTTAGAACATATTTATGTAGTCGAGTTCTCAAATATCTTACATCTCTTATTGATGCTTTAGTTTTGTTTGGTTGATTGCGGATGATCACCACTGCTAAAGTTATATTGGTTTCCATGCTCAAAGATCTCTCTATAAAGGTTTTTTTCCAAACGAATACTTTGGTTGCCAAAATTTAGAAAATATTTTGGTGTTTAGTATTGGTACAGGGTCTAAGGTTTTGTATGCCATTCTACAAGAAATGAATTTGGTAATTTCAAATGGGTTTATAATTACCAAAATTTTATTATGTCATTTAGGAGTTTGGAATAAATGTGATATAGAACCCATGAATATGCTTTTTTGTTTACCAATTTTGTTTGCCGAGGGAATTAAAATGCCTGTAGGTACCATATAAGCTTTGTTTAATTGTTACTTGTCACAATTTTTAAGATGTTTGTATGCTTCCTTTGGCAGATTTTCCCATCTTGCCTAGGTCATTTGCAAGCACATTATTGTGGAATTCATCGAGGATCTTATATTTAAGAGGGTTGGTGTTAGATTGTTATTTTGTAATAAAGGATGCAATCTTTTTCTGTTTACTCTTGTACAAATACTCTTGTACAAAGTGATTGTAAATTTTGATCAATTGGCTTCTTTTTCAAGTTTTCATCTAGGTTCCCTTGTTATTATAAATTGATATATACAATAGACGAAAGGCTCTGTTTATAAGAGATTACAAGACAATGTTTAAATGAAACAATCGTAAACTGAAGCCAGAATTATAAACTAACTAAACTAACTAAGATGACCATTATAGAAACATTAGAATATTTTAATACCCTCCTTAATGGTCATCGTTCTAACCACCCTACATAAGACATACTCTAGGTCTTTTGGTCATGAATGTTAGGAAGTCTGCCCCCCTTCCCTTTAGAACGTTCTGCGACATGAGCCTGTTGCTGATATTATGCAAGTAATTGGTAAAATAATGAATGAATTAAATGAATGATCAAACAATCATTTATAGAGATACATAAGACGATGTTTCTATAAAGAAACAATCATAAAATAGAAAGTATCTAATATTTACGTAAGTTACAATATTGACCATTAAATAAGAAATAATTAAGATATTATGAAGATATTATTCTAATAGCTAAGACCCTTTTTTGCCCTGCAAAACTTCTGGATATGACTAGATAACCACAAGCCTTCCAACCTAATGTTGGCTAACAAAGCTTTCCCTCCTTGTAGCCAGAGATGCCGAAGTCAGCTTCTCAAACTGAAACCATGATTTTGAGGAAAAATCGGTAAACCTTCCATTGCTTTAGAAAAATAGTCACGATTTTTTTCGAAAAATCGTAAAAAACTTTTGTAGATGAGCACTACAACCCAAAAATTGACTGCAAGAAACCAAGATTTTTTTGGAAAAAATCGTCAAACCCTCCATTGATTTTTTCAGAAGAAAATTGTAAAAACTCAAACCTTATTTTTTAGGGAAAAATTATAAAACCTAGACATAATTTTTAAGAAAAAATTATAAAACCCAAATATAATTTTTTTGAGGGAAAAATTAGATAACCTACGACACCGAAAATCATCAAAAACTTAGATCATACGTGCAGGCTCTCATAGCTCAAAAAAAGAGCAGAAATCAACAAAGTCGGCGCAATTTGTGGCAAAAAACCTTAGTCGTGGGTTATAGCTTCTTGTCAAGCAATACAAGCTGAGTTGCAACAATTTTCAATAAAAACCTGGAGATTTTAAAAAACCTAGGCGCGTCTGTAAAATTTGCAGAAACACGGGATTTGAGAAGGCCTGACTCTTTGAAAAAATGGTGGAAAACTGCAGAGAAATTGCGTATAGAAAACATGAGTGCCAAACTCGAAAATGTGGATCGACGCTTGAAAATTGTGAGCTTTGCAAAAAATCGTTAGCTTGGGCCATCACAAGCGTTAAAACAACACGTGGGAAAAACCAGAGACCTTAAGAAAAAAAATGGGTTGAAAAACCCTCGATTTTGCTTTGCAGAAACCCTCCACGAAAATTCCTTCGATTTGTTTTAAAATATCGAACTAAAAACTTCTAAATAATTTTCATAAAAAAATATTTAGGGTCAGACCACGATTTAAAAAAAATAAATCGCCAAACCTTAAAAAACCCCATTGAGCCACTTTGATACCATGTTATTATAAATCGATATATACAATAGAGACAAAAGGCTCTATTTATAAGAGATTACAAGACGATGTATCTACATGAAATAATTGTGAACTGAAGCCAGAATTAGAAACTAACTAAACTAACTAAGATGCCCATTATAAAAACATTACAATAGTTTAATATCCCTTTGTTACAAAGATTGAATGTAACTAGAGAGATCTTCCATTACAACATTTCACTCTTATTTTCATATTAAATTTGGCATAATTCATTGAAAATTAAGGACCACATGCATTTTTGATAGTTAGTTATCCTTGCCAAGGTAATTAAATAATGGCTTATGATTATACTTCAATGTTGATGTAATGTCCAGTTTTATTTTGTTGAGTCAAGGGGTTGTACATCCAGTTATTTTACCATCTGGGTCAATCATTTGTTATGATTTAAGATGATTTCTCTTGGGGAAAACATGCAGAGACTAAAAGCATTGAACAAGATTACCATTCAAAACAGGTTTCCACTTTTGCAGATTGTTGACTTGTGGGACAAACTTCAACATGCCAAGTATTTTACAAAGTTGGTTCTCACAGTCTACTACCATCAAATTTGCATGAAAGATGGGACAAGATGGTAGAAAATACTTCACTGGGATAATAGATTAATGTCTAAAAATGGATGATTTACATCTCTCTCACCACATTCTGAATAGCTTTGGGGTCTATATTCCGAAACAAACATAGTATGTCTCTCCTACTCATGGGCTCTCTCCCCTCCTATCGAACCCCTTGTTTACTAGAGTCTCCCCTAAACATCGCTTCATTGATGAATTTTTTTCCAATATATCTAGATCCCAGTTGTATTTCTCAATCTACCTTGGCTGCTATCGGTCCTATTTAGATCATTTTCTTTACTTACTTTGATGGATATCACCAGGGTATAAAAAATCTACCAGAATGATAGAAGGGATGTGAAATGTCCCTAACTGGCCATTTACTGTTTCCGACTGATAAAACTAATGCAGATTTATAAAAAACAATAACATGCAAAGAACCAGTAGATAAACTCGAATAACCGGCAGATGTATTTATAAAACCAGCAAATACAATCATGCATAATAACTCAGAAAATGGCATGTATTTTATAACAGCAATACAAAACCATAGATTATTACATTCCAATCTGAACTACAGGCAAATAACAGTAAGACTGGATGATAAGAACCTGTTAAAAGCAATGGCGAACTCTGAATGAATCC
>MU223745.1:1203024-1264973 GCA_018584345.1 Thuja plicata
AACTGGAAACACCTAGGCCGCTCATCCCCTGGAACACGACCACGCCCCGGTTAGCCCATCGAGCCAAAGTGGAAAGGGCTAACAAACTGGCACAATATAATGTACCCTAAAAAGGGGACATTACAGGATGGGTATGTGGAAATTGTACTGTTTGGATTTCAGCACATCATGAAATACTTCGAAAAAATTGAAGCTATCAATTGTACAGTTTCCATGTTGACAAAAGTATTATAAAATCAATGTATACAATAGAGACAAAAGTATTGCCTGGTGTCACTCTTCTTAGCTCAAAAGTGGGAATTGTGGGAGGATGTTTACCTATCTAGGGATCTTGGAGTAAGCAGATTTGATTTCTCCATGGCGCAATATCAAAATTGATCATTTTTAACCACCTTGATCAATTTTTGACCACTTTGGTGACATGTGACAATGATTGAGCGACTTTTTGGTACTTGGGTTATCTTTGTTGTTGTATTGAGTGCCAAAATGATTATAGGAAATCCTATGGGTTAGGTAAGAGCTTATTGTGTGGGACTGTTGACCAACAAATTGGAACTTGTGTTTGGCTAGCAAAAAATGGTTGCTAAAAGGACAGATTGTTTACTCATACCAAAGAACAAGAAGAAATAGACAATTCCATCAAGAAATCTAAATCAATGTCTCATCCCATGACTAAGAAAGGATTCCATAGACCATCTACAAGGCCTTTAAACACTCTAGTGGTAGCTGGCACATATCCATTTCTCACAACATCATCTTCTTTTGATCTACTTTCCTCTCACAAAAGAACAAATGATGTGAGCCCGTTTGAAATGACATTTCAGAAGAGGTGAGGTACAATGCTAGAAACATTTCACATATCTACACTAGTGGTTTCCATTTCAACCTCATATAATTATTAGTAGGAAATGGTGAGGGGTATAAATGAGGCACCTATAAGGTATATATGTATTGGCCATGAAAAGGTATAGGCCACATTATTGGTCAAGGGAAGCTTGTACACATTTCATTGCAAACCATTAATAATTCATGTTCTGAAATGGGGTTGTCCATTAATTCTTATGGATGAAAAGATTGGAAAATTAGCTTCCGTGATTAATGCCCTTGCAATTATTAAAATAATATTGTAATGTTTCTATAATGGTCATCTTAGTGGGCTTAGGAAGCTTCCTTTTCTGCATTCTATTAACGAATGTTTTGTTTAGAAACATTGTCTTGTAATCTCTTACAAACAGAGCCTTTTCGTCTCTATTGTATATGTTGATTTCTGAGTTACCGGATTTGGACCCTGGACCCCGGATCTGGGTCCGGATTCTCCTCCCGATCGTCCTGGATCCAGGCAGGGTCCGAATTTGGACCTGTGGGTCCAGATGGATTCGCGGATCTAGCCGGACCCATAGGTCGAAATCCGGACCCTGCCCGGATCCCACACGGACCGGGAGGAGAAAACGAAGATCCTCGAGGATCCCACGCGGATCTGCGCGAATCCATAGGGACCCGCGGCCAGCCAAGATGTAAAGTGGTAAAATTAAGACTTTTTTTTGCCTTGAAAACTATTTAAATAACTCTCGGAGCCTTTATAAAATAATTAAAGTCGGTTGAGCTTTCCGGGGTGCTGCCCCCGAAAACCCAAGGGGGCGCTGCCCCTTGACCTCGTCTTGGGGGCTTTGCCCCCAAACCCCCATTTAATAATTTGAGGTGGAAACTACGCCAATAAAAGTGGGGAAAAATTAACCTTCTAGTGTTATTAGGCTCCATATAGAAGATGATGATGATGAAGAAGAGAATATCAATAAATTATTAATCCATTAGTTGAACTTCAAACAATGATACTTGAACTGATGTTATGATTTAATTTTAATGTTTTTAATCTTTGAGATTTGGCATTGATCAATGATCAAGCATCATAGATTCATACTATGAAATGATTTAGTTTTAGAATTATGTATATTTCTCTTTTTCTTTTTGTATATATAATGCATATATATATATATATATATATACACACACACTCACGAACCCCTACGAACCCAAACGGCAATTTTTTTTTTTCACGAATCGGATTCGCGAGCCCGAATCCGTCCCCGCATCTGAACCGGCAACTTAGGTTGATTTTATAATAACATGGTATCAAAGCCCATAGGTTAGTTTTCGTAGTTTTATACTTGGAATTGAATTCCAGAAGTTCTAAACAATTTTTTATGCAAAATTGTACAAAATCTTAGAAATTTTTAGTTCTATTTTTTTTTTCCAATTTTCTACATAAAAATCAAAGGTTTAATAAACGAGGGTTTTTGAAATTGCAAAGCTCTGAAGATGGTGAAGGGTTTTCTATCTAAGAATTGCGTTTTTCGGTTATTTTGTTTGCCATGTTCAAGGGTTTTCTTGTTTTCTCATGGAGGGAGGGTTTTTTGATTTTTTTCCAAAAAAATCATAGAAGGATTTTGCATGATTTTGCTAAAAATCATGGTTGTTAGTTTTACCATTTTTTCACTAAACAAAGGGTTTGTCGATTTTCCTCAAAATTGTGGTTTTTTTGAAGCAGTGGAGGGTTTGCCAAATTTTCCTCAAAATTTTGGTTTCAAATTGAGAAGCTAATCTCGGTGTCTCTGGCTACAGGGAGGGAAAACTTTATTAACCAACATTAGGTTGGGAGGATTGTCGTTATCTTGGTCTTATCTAAAAGTTCTGTAGAACCAGGGAGTGTCTCAGCAGCAAGCTCATGTCGTCGAGCATTTTGAAGAGAAGGGGGCAGCATTCTATGCATTCGTGACCAAAAGATCTGCAGATTATGTCTTTTGTAGGGTAGTTAGAACGATGACCATTAAGGGAGGGTATTGAAATAATATTGTAATGTTTCTATAATGGTCATCTTAGTTGGTTTAGGAAGTTCTCTTTTTTGCATTCTGTTAATGAATGTTTCGTTTAGAAACATCATCTTGTAATCTCTTACATATAGAGCCTTTTGTCTCTATTGTATACATCGATTTTATAATAACATCAATGTGTCCTAAGAGGGCAATAGGTTGTGAGTGGTAGGTGAGGGATGCATACTTCATCTCCAATTTCCTTATAGTCCATTGAGGCAGTGAGAACTCAAAACCTTGTTTGAGTCATAATATACAATGCTAAAAATTGCAATACTGCTAGGTTGTTGGTAAGGCGAGATACCTGTGTTAATGTATTGTAGCTTCGATCAGATTATTCCTATTGATGAAATCAAATGCATAAGTGGCCTATCGGCCTTGAGCATTTGATCACTATCCTTTTCTTTTGTATTACTGTTATGTTTTTTGGTTATCATATATATGATTATTAATAAGTTGCCAATCATGTATATATATTTAATATTGTTAATATAGATGATATTATATATATACATATATACATGATATAAACTGTGATAAATCATATTATTGATATAAATCATACTGTTGATACTATGAGTTATATTAACGTTAATTATGCTGTTAATAACATGTTTTTTTTGATGAATAAGGGGCCGAAGCCGAAGTTTTTATATTAATAATAAGTAAATAGTACATAAAATATGTCTGCCTATACTACTAAACCAGCCTGCAACTTTGGGAAGAAAACCAAAATGGAGCATCTAACCGCTCCCAGCCACAAAATAAAAAGTCTAGTTGATAAAGGATCAAAATGGAGCATCTAACCACTCCCATCCACAGAAAAAGGCCTATTATGTGTTTGAATTTAAAGGTCAAGCTTTCAAAGATCGTGAGCTAAGATTGTTCAAAATCTCAGACAGCCCAAAATGAACTTATCTCCGTGGGTTAGGCAGAAGATGAGGAGGAGTTCGCTTCATTGTCCTCTGCCGAGGCCACACTTTCTGAGTCTTGGCTTTCCTCTGCCTCTAGCTCGTTCTCTGTACCTTCCTCCTCTTCGTCACCATCCTTTGCCTCTGCGTCCTCTGCTTCTTCTTCTTCCTCTTCCTCCTCTGCTTCTTCCTCTTTGTCTTCCTCATCCTCTCCACTTTCATCCTCATTTTCTGATGAGTCCTTGTTGCCCAAGCCATTTAATTTTTCATCATATCTGTACTGGTAGACCCAGTCCAAATCCTCATGTAGATCATCTCCAAAGGGCTCATCTAGGCCATCCTTCATTCCCAGAATCTTTAAAAGAAAGGTTATTCCTTTTTGCATCATTCCTCTTTTGATAATATAGTCCTCCCATTCCCAACCCCACAAGATGAAGAACCTCCTAGGTGGACTGCCATATATGTTTCTCCTTGGGCTACTCCCAAATCTTGGGAATGGGTCTCCCGCCCGCATCACCACTGTGTGTTCACATGGGAGTGAGATAGTAAGATCAACATCGATGTTTACAATGGCTTCGTGTAGTCCCACTAGGTAGTCACCCTCGAACAGCCTGTAACACATTTCCTCTGCCATAATCTTACGCACCCCTGCTACCATGATGCTAGCTAAGAAGCTTGCGCAGATGTCTGAGTTCACTCTATGGTGATGGTTGGAACATAAGAAATTAAAACCCAAAACCTTCCTCACTGCATGTAGGACCGGTCGATGCTTGTACTTAGAAATCTCTTGAAGCCTTTGCTCGTTAATTGGGGTGTTGAAAGCCATCTATTGCTGGTTGGAGTTTAGTTTGATGGGAGTATCCATGCTGATTGACCCTGCTTGTGTTCTCCACAAAGAACCGCCACCGACACACAACACAAATAGATGCAAGGTTCCTTTATAGAATGATGAACTTGTGCCTACTAATCTTCCACCACACTCCATCGAAACTCAGCCCAACAAAGCTAACATTTTTTGACTGACATGTAACTAGTGATTAGACCTTAGTTTGCTTTGGCCAGCAACTGTCTCTCCTTAGAATCTGGTACCATTTGTAGCACATCATTTTAGTCCTTTCAACAAATCTTGGGGCCAAAAGCTTCTAAGTCCTAAATCTGTTCGTTGCTAAATTTAGCCAGTTGTTATTCTTCCATCATAACGTAACTAGCTAAATTGAGGATGAGGATATAAATATGTCCCATCACCGCCATTGCACTTTCTCTTTGCCACTTGATTCATTTAACTCCGAGCACTGTGAATTCTTATTACTCCAGGTGAAGAATGGTGGCGTCGTATCCTTGAACTCAAACCCAACGTCACCTTCTTGGAGTTCTTGTCCTGCACCCGTGGTTAGGAGGATCCTGCAGATATGACTGCTCTGGAGCAGGGCTTATATGTTTAAAATTTATTCCTGCTGCTCCCTGATTCGCCAATTCATCTGCCATATAATTCCCTTCTCTATAAATGTGATTGACCGTTATCTGTTCAAATTTGTCTATCATCTTTAAAATTACCTCCAACATGGATTGAAGTCTCCAATTTGGTGTGGCTTTTGTTCTAACCGCATTCACTGCAATCATTGAGTTACCTTCTATCTCTAACTTTTCCAATCCCAATTCTAAGGCCAGGGAAAGGCCAATAAGTAGGGCTTTAAATTCTGCCATATTGTTGGTGTCATTTTCCAAAGGTTTTGAAATCCTGGCTATAACTTCACCGTGGCAAGAATGAATTATACAACCTGCACCTGACGGCCCTGGGTTTCCCTTGGAGGCCCCATCGAAGTTCAGTTTAAACCATCCACTGGTTGGAGGGTTGCAGAGACAATTCGCCCTATCTTTCACATTATCTTTAACTCCTCTGCCCAACACTTGGGGGGCTCTTAGACCATACCAATTCTTCAACATTTTATCATCCTAGCTAGTGTAATGCTTGTGATGAGCACTTTGAGTATTAATTATATTGTTAATACTTATTAATGCCTTCATCTATATTGAGTATCGATTTACATTATATATATATATTGATATCATTATATGCTATCAAAGATAGCATCTAATGATACCAATATGTATATTGGTTAATGATTAATGAGAATTGATAATATTAATGAGGCTGTGATTTGAGTATTGATTTATATCGATATTAATATTAACAAGCACTGATAACAAGCATCGGTGATAACTAATGAATATCGATTAAGTGAGTATCGGTTGAGATTACTAAACAACATATTACATATTGATTGGATCATATGAGAAAAAAGATATTACAGAAAAAACATACAGTGCTAATCAAGTACAACATTCACATATATATTTGGTAATATTGAATCAAAGTAATTTGAGTGATATTCATATAAAGTGCAGATCCAAAATTCAGTCAAGCATCTTCTCATTAATATAATATATTATTATATATAGATCTGTCAAGATCTCATTATTAATATTATAATTATATTATTATATATATTCAAGAATAATATATTGAGATACTATAGAAGATAGAAAAATTAAAATTATTATAACCTCTAAACTTGATCATACTTAACATGGTATTAGAGCCAGCATAAGAAAGATCCGATCAAATAAATTAGAGAAGCAATCTAACCACAATTAAACTTCTATAAAAACTTATAGTTAAGCAAGAGGGTGAGTGGTGTTAGATTCGAGGACAGACTTGAAGGAGCTGCAAATTTCGTTTCTTCGAAGTTCAGAATAATGATGACACTAAGATAACATGAATTGAACACATTTGTGGAAAAGGCTATACCTATACCCAATGACAATGATGAGAAACTTCTATGGACAAAGAACAACAACAAGGCCATGAAAATACTAGTGGATGCAGTGAAGGACCACATAGTTCCTATTTTATCTAAATTAGAGACAGCATACCAAATGTTCACAACTCTAGAGAACATGTATGAGATAAATAATACTAGTAGGGCCCTTGCCCTAAATCAACAACTCCACCATGTCAAGATGAACAAAGGACAAACCATCATGTCTTACTTCATTAGAATAACAGAGTTAAGAGATCATCTATCCACTATTGGTCACCAAATTGATAGTAAAGAATTATCAATGTTGGCTCTCAATGGACTACCTACATCTTGTGAAGCATTTATACAAGGGATAAGTGCTCGATCTAAAATTCCTAAGTTTGATCGATTAAAAACCGACTGTATTCAAGAAGAGTCAAGACTAATCACTAGAGGAATTGGGTTAAACACCTCTACTGAAGAGATCCAAGTATTAAATGCAAATTCTCACAAGAATGGGAGGAAAGGAAACTTCAAACGAAAGAAGGGAATATTTGTTGGCTACAGTGAATCATCCAAAGCGTATAGGATATGTATTCCTGGTAAGAAATTAATTGAGCTTAGCAGGGATTTAACCTTTGAAGAAGACATTGCATATAAAAGATCTAAAGACATTAATGAAATAGATGATGAGTTTCCTCAAAATATGGAAGAGGATCATGCTCCTGAGATTCAAAGAGAGACACATGTACCTATAGAAGACAATAATCTCTATGCACCTATGAACTCTACTAATGGACTTAGAGATTTTGTTGTGGGCCATAAAAGACCTCTTTGGGCAAGAAAAATGATTGAAGAAGCAGAAAATTATGCAGCTCCAAGAGGGACCTTCAGAGAAAGCAAGAGACCAAATAGATACTCCAGCTATGTTTCTCTTATAAGTGAAATCATCAAGTCTGAACCTTCTAGTGTTGAGGAAGCACTCCAATTTCAAGTTTGGAAAGATGCCATGACAGAAGAATATCAATCCATACTCAAAAATGATGTCTGGGACATTGTACCTAGACCTAAAGACAAATCAGTCATATCATCCAAATGGCTCTTCAAAATCAAACATGGCAGTAGATGGGAGCATTGAAAAATATAAAGCAAGGTTTGTTGCCAGAGGGTTCTCACAAAAGGAAGGAATTGATTATGAAGAGACATTTGCTCCTGTTTCCTGCTACACCTCTATTAGGGCCGTGATTCCTATCGCCACATCAAAGGGATGGAAAATTCACTAGATGGATGTGAAGACTGCCTTTCTTAATGACATTATAGAAGAGGAAGTATACTTAGAACATCTTGAGGGATTTGTGTTTCATGATGATGCTTCTCATGTTTGCAAATTGAAGAAGGCTCTATATGGCCTTAAACATGCTCCTCGAGCCTAGTATTAGAGGATAGACAATTACCTCTCAAAATTAGGTTTCTCCAAGAACGATGCAGATCCTAACTTTTACTTCAAGATAATAAATGGTGATATGTTAATTCTCATCCTTTACGTTGACGATTTACTGATCACAAGAGAAGAACATCTCATCACCAAGTGTAAAAAGGATCTTGCATCCGAATTTGACATGAAGGACTTGGGTCTCCTACACTACTTCCTTGGTTTAGAAGTATGGCAGCAGGATAATGGTATTATCCTAAATCAAGGAAAATATACTATTGATATCCTAAAGAGGTTTGGGATGATGGACTGCAAACCTATGTCTACACCTATGGAGACAAATTTTACATAAGCTAAAAGAAGCAGCTACAGACTCAGAGTTAGCAGATTCTACTCTCTACCGCCAGATGATTGGGTCCTTGATGTATTTGGTCAATACCAGACCAGACATTTGCTATGCAACAAATGTACCCAGTCAGTTTATGTGTCAACCTAAACAATTACACTTAGTTGCAACAAAACAAATTTTGAGATACCTGCATGACACAATTGGATTTGGATTAAAATATGACAAGGTAGATTTAAATCTACATGGATATAAAGACTTAGATTGGGCTGGAAGTGTTGTTGATCGGAAAAGTACTTCAGGATGTTGCTTCAGTTTAGGATCAGCCATGATATCCTGGTTCAGCAGAAAGCAATCCTCAGTTGCACAAAGCTCCACCGAAGCCGAATACATTGCAACATCTATGAGAGCTCGAGAAGCGGTATGGTTGAGAAAATGCTGGTAGGTTTGTTTGGACAAACCATGGATTCCACAATCATTCACTGTGATAACTAGAGTTGCATAAAGCTTTCATTGAATCCAGTATTTCATGATAGGTCAAAGCACTTTGAGATCCCTTACCATTATGTTAGAGACGTGGTGGAGAGAAATGTTATCCAGTTGAGATATATTAGTACATATGAGCAAACTGCAGACATTCTAACCAAGCCTCTCGCAAAAATAAAGGTGGAGCACTTTAGAGGTAAGCTTGGTATGGTAGAAATGTAATTTTTCATCTGAGATTGAGTCTCAGTAAATTTATTGTACTAATATATATTTGAAAGATGTTTAATGTGTAAAATTGTGTCATGTGTGTTATTACATGACCTTATGGACCCTGGTAAACATCTTGAAAGGTGACGATCTTTCAATGATGTATACTCATTTTTGGTTACTATTGTAAGGTGACGACTTTAACATAGTTTAACCTAATATCATGATGGATATCATATGGTTGATATCCGTGGACTTGTCATGATAGTTCATATCTCCTACATTATATTAACTAAATGGTGTGTAACCTCGATGAGTTATATTACTGAGATATTTGATGGTGGATATTATGTGACGTAATATCCGTGGATATGCCATGAGCAAATATCTTCTTTGGTAGGCATCATGTGACTTGATGCTAGTGCACATACCAGAAAAGATGAGTATGGTGAATATCATATGATTGATATTCGTGGACATGCCGTACTCCTGATGTCACCGTGAGGTAACATCATTTATGGTGGATGTCATTTGATATCCGTGGAGACATACCAGAAAAGATATGAGTATGGTGAATATCATATGATTGATATTCGTGGACATGCCGTACTCCTAATGTCACCGTGAGGTAACATCATTTATGGTGGATGTCATTTGATATCTGTGGATATCTCTCACAATACATGAGTCTATTGTGGTTACATAAGGATAGTTATCATCCTCTCTAGCTAAGAGGGAGTGTTAATGTATTGTAGCTTCGATCGGATTATTCCTATCGATGAAATCAAATGCATAAGTGGCCTATCAGCCTTGAGCATTTGATCACTATCCTTTTCTTCTGTATTACTGTTATGATTTTTGATTATCATATATATGATTAGTGATATGTTGCCAATCATGTATATACGTATATATATTTAATATTGTTAATATAGATGATATTATATATATACATATATACATGATATAAACTGTGATAAATCATATTATTGATATAAATCATACTACTGATACTTTTGAGTTATATTAATGTTAATTATGCTGTTAATAACATGTTAGTTTTAATTATATTGTTAATACTTATTAATGTCTTCATCTATATTGAGTATTGATTTACATTATATATATATATATATATATATATTGATATCATTATATGCTATCAAAGATAGCATCTAATGATACCAATATGTATATTGGTTAATGATTAATGAGAATCGATAATATTAATGAGGCTGTGATTTGAGTATCGATTTATATCGATATTAATATTAACAAGCTCCGATAACAAGTATCGGTGATAACTAATGAATATCAATTAAGTTAGTATCGGTTGAGATTACTAAACAGCATATTACATATTGATTGGATCGATGACATGTCTCTACGTAAACTTAGTTTACGTAGAGACATGTCCCTACGGGACATGCCTCCTCTCCTCATATATATTGTGAGTGTATTGTATCTTGTTAGTACAGAAAAAACATAGTGCCAATCAAGTACAGCATTCACATATATATTTGGTATTATTGAATCAAAGTAATTTGAGTGATTAATATAAAGTGCAGATCCAAAATTCAGTCAAGCATCTTCTCATTAATATAATATATATTATTATATATATATCTGTCAAGATCTTATTATTAATATTATAATTATATTATTATATATATTCAAGAATAATATATTGATATATTATAGAAGATAGAAAAATTAAAATTATTATAACCTCCAAATCTGATCATACTTTAACAACCAGCAGATATTTTGAACACTTGTGCACTTGCTCAACTTGATGATGCAAAAGCTTGATACATAGATCAAGTGAATGAAACAACTTTATGCCTAGACTAATGAGATTTAAATGTTTGTGATAAACATCACATGTCAAAAGCCATCTTTGTTTCCTTCTTGAAGTTGGATTTGTTAAAGGTAACTTCATGGAATTTCAATATTCAATATTTTGTTTTACTTCCTTGAAAAATTTTAATCTACATTTTATGAGGAATATCTATATTATTCAGCCAAGTGGCGCCAAAATGCCACACACAGGATAGCTGTAAATATATGTGTTTAAAGGAACAACTAGTTTTAACAAGGGACAAATAATCCTTAAATAAGTTTTGATACTATAAACACATGTTGGGTGTAATTTTAGTTTTGTTTATGTGCATTATTAATTTGCTGTTAATCAAGTTTTACATTTGACCATAATTTAAGTCTCTGGAAGTAGTTTCTGTTTCTCAAACATATTTTTTCTAATGTGAAGGTTTACTTTTAGAATTGTTATTCAAATGATTAATATATTAGCTTTGAACATTAATGTTTATGCAGGCTGTAGGGAATGAAGCATTCCAAGCAAATAAATTTGTTGAAGCAGAGAAGCATTATACTGCTGCTTTATCTTGCAATACTGAATCAAGACCTTTTACTGCAGTATGCTTTTGCAATCGAGCTGCTGCCTCTCATGCACAAGGCCACATTGCAGATGCTATTGCTGACTGTAGTCGAGCCATGGCTCTTGATTCAAAGTATCTTAAGGTCTGATTTTGTTTTTCCCTTTTTAATTTTTCAAGCAGAACTGAAAGTCTAACATATGCTACTTTCAAATTTGTAGTTATCAAGCTGGATTCGTGTTTCAGCCTGTTATTTATGTTTAAGGACTGAGGCAATGGCCTTCCCAAAGTGATGCCATTTATGTCATGAAAATTTTAAAATATCTGCATTCAAACTTGTCTTGAATGCTCTTGTTATTTCAATGACATGCAATCTGTAGAGGACAATGGTAAACAGGAATTTATAAGACATTGCAATATGCCACAGGATTTTTGTTGCCAAAATCGGAGGAAGTGAATTTTTCACATCAAGAGCTTAACATCAATGCTTAAGAATTCACTTCTTCAAAAATATATTAAGTTACCTGACATATTATTATATTTTTCAAGCAATGGGATGAGACCTGTCATTGGTAAGAATTGGCAGAGTTTATGGTTCTTAAAATATCTCATTAGCATTTGTTTATTGGTGCAGGCGATTTCTAGGAGATCGATTTTGCATAACATGATACGTAACTATGGACAGGCAATTAGTGATCTCGAGAGGCTTATAACCCTTCAAGAGATTGAGCAACGAAATGTCACGGGAGGCTTATTGAGACGGACACAAAGTTCATGTAATAATGCTCAAGATCTGAAAGATGCCCGGGAACGCCTAATCAAAGCACAGGAGGATATGAAAAAGGGGATTCCCTTAGACCATTACTTAATCTTGTATGGTTTCCTTCTCTTTGTTGACCCAATCAACCTGTTTTCAAATGTCTTTTTGTCCTGTTAAACTAATTTTTTTGGTGTGAATGTAATCTTGAACGTTTTCTAAGTTGGGTTGTAACTTTGAGATGATATACCCATTCTTGTTCAGTAGCCTTATATAATGTTGCATTCCTAGTTGTTTAGTAGTATTGGATATAACCTGAAGCATCAGTTTGGATTGAGATGCAGCATCAAACCCTTTGTGCAATCTAAATTGCTCACTGGAATTTGAATTAGCAGATTAACGTGAAACTATGAAAATTTCTGTCAAAACCTTTGTTGCTTCTTGTTGCAGCATCATAATTCAGCAGTAGATGCATTACTTTATTTCTGGTTTTTGAGAGTACTAGTTTCATGTCTCCCCTGCTTCAAATTGTTAGGAACTTCCATGCGTAACTTATTACAAAGTGAACATAAGATATCTGTAATAATACTCAACCATTGCACGGGGTTGAGAATGTTCCTCAACCTTAACTATGATACTTGGAAAAAAAATTCAACCACAGATGCATCTCTCAACTATTTTTTAACTATGTGATGAGAAGAAAGCAAGGACACCCAGGGATGCATACCCTGTCCTTTTTCAGGTGGCCTCATACCGGGGATGTTGGGATGCCTTGGCAATGCCTCCCCCGCTTTCCCCTAACTCCGAATCTCTCAAGCAATGTCCTGGGCACAGCTCAGAAATGGAAGGAAACTTCAGGAATAGCCAGTCATTGCTTTTTGAAAAAGTTAAGAAAATTCACATTTCTCTAGTTAAACAATAAAATATTAAGACTGCTGCAGATAGAGCATGCTGCAATACCAAGATTCAGAAATTTATCTGAAAAATCCATTCTGAGCAGTCGTGGGTGAACATGGTGATATAGCAAAGCATGAAGCTACACCATTTATATGATATGCAGTAGGGAGAATACATATTTTTACCATGTGGCACACATGAAGTGACAAAGACAATATCTGTACTTGTAGGCACAGCTCTACGTAGCAAAGTACTACCACACAGATCGTTTCGTACAAAGATATCTTACAAGGGTGCAAAGACAAAGCCCAAATTAATTCAACCTCTAGTTGAGGCAGCAGATGGCAGGTTTCAAATTTTTCCAAGGGAGCCATTAAGTAATCCAAGAAGCATAGTGTTGTGCTGTAAATAGACACGCCCCATTGCAAATGGGGGCCCCCACCTTTTGCTTGGCAGTTTGTTTGTTTAGTCTTAGTCTGGCAACGATTTTGAAGTCTCGGATGTTGACAAGATAAGAAATTTGAGCAAGGTTGAGATGCAAGTCGATTCCTAGTTGCAAGTCAAGATCTTGGAATGAGTTAGAAGTTTCAATTGTCAAGTCATGATCCACACACTTGTGAAATTTGCTGTGATCCTAAGCAAGGTTCCTAAAGACCACCAAAATTCCGAATTGGATGAGACTTTTGTCCAAGCAAACCCCTAAATTCTGATTTGAACATGATGAAATTCCTCATGCTTGGTTGAAATCTGATTTCATCTTTGGGAAAAACTTGGGCAAACAAACAAATTGGATTGAGTATTGATCAAAATTCCAAACTAGCGTAGAATTCCAATTCAACCCAAGGCAATTTGCTCCAACAAGTGATGGGATTCGATCTATATGTTGATGGAAACAAAATAAATTAAAGTGAAAGTCTGATTGCTCCAAGCTGAGTTTACAACACTTAGTGAAATTTTTGAAGTCAATCTTAGTTCAAGAGACCAACCCAGGTCGGAAATCCGACCCCCCTTGGGCTAAATTTCGCAAACCAAGGGTGAAATTGACCAGCCTAGTGATGAAAATGCTCAAAGGAAGTGTGAGATCTGGGCATTGTCGATGAAGCTTCCAAGCATCAATCAAGGAACTCAAGCTGATCGCTATGTGTTTGTCCAAGAAAATTGCCAAAACTTTCAATCAGCATTGTGTAAAGTCCTAACAAGCATGAGAATCCTGATTTGTATTTGAAAGTAGAAATCCAAAGCAAGGTGGAAGATCTGAAATTTGCGTAGGTGAATTGTAATCACTTAGAATTTTTTTTTAATGGCCTCAATGAGAAGAGCCTAAGGAAGGTCAGAAATCCAACCTCCCTTGGGGCAAAAGCCCAAGAAAGGTCAGAAATCCGACCTCCCTTGGACAAATTTCCTAAAGCCCAAGAAAGGTGAAGTTTGATCTACAATCAGTGAGGAGGCTTGAGGGAAAAGTGTGGTCAAGTTGTTATTGATGAAATTGCCAAACATTCAAGCTACTCAATCTGATCGCCATGCACTTGTGCAAACAAACATCCAACAAAAAACATTTGTAAAATTTCAAACAATGAAAAGGAAAATCCGATTTGCTAAAGTAAAAAATTTCGAAGGAGAGTGATTTGTAGTGGGAGCAAACATGGGCTTGCAATGTCATTCAAACAATAAGCCCAACCAAGGCTGAAAATCCGACCTTCCTTGGGCTAGATTTTAAGTGCCTTTTCAAAATAGTCGACCCCCATTGAGTGGGAAATTCAAAGTTCAAATCAGGTTGACCTTGCTGGGAGATGCAAACAAAAATGTTAATTGCTAATCAGGCTGGCATGCTTAGAGGATGTAAATTATAAAGGAAATGTTTTAAGTGCTTAAGGAGGTCGGCCTTGTAAGCCTAATAGACATCTCTTGGAAGAATGCATATAAAGGAAGATCAAATGCCTCCGTCCCAAACACAATTCAACACACAAACCAAAAGCAACTAGATCAATTTAAGGCAGAGCAGACTTAAGAGAAGCGAAGATCAGAATTGAGTAAACAAGTTGAGTGTTTGTCAACATCTAAGGTAGATCAAGATCAAACTTGGGTAAGGAAACTTTCCACTCAGAAATTTTCCAAGAATTCGATCAGATATGAACTTGGATTTGATTATGCAATGTAAAATCCTGATCAAATTAAGTAACTTGCTGGGTGTGTTCAAGTGAGAAATCAGGTGTTTCAAACTCAGGAAATCAGAATTCAAATCAAAACTAGAGATTGTTTAATGTCAATGCAGGGGTAGGGTTAAGAATGTGAACAAGAGAAATTTCCTCATCCAAGTGCAACTTCAGTCCCAAGATGAAATCATGTAATTAGGAAAGGATATTTTATCATAAGAATATCTTAATTTTGTTCACATTTATTATTTCATAAACTTAACACAAACCTTTCCTCTTGTTTTGCAAGGATACATGGAGGAAAAAGTTCAAGCAAAAGATGATTTCCAAGATGGAGATGACAAGCAAGAAGATGGCATGGGGCTGAGCATTTCATGTGCAAGGATAATGTTCAAGGTCAAGCCTCTTCATGAACAAGGGTGATTACAGCATCAAGGACAACATGGAAGCATCAACGAAGCAATCACAAGTGATTTATCAAGCAAGCAAAAAGGCTAGGATTGGAAACTAAAGATAGAAGTGCAGATGCAAAGCCAACAATCCCAGGGCTTGAAGGAGAAATCATTGCAACATCAAGAGCAATATGAAAGGAGAAGGATATCACAACTTCAATGATGTAGAGGAAAGGATTATGTTTAAAAATGTTGTATATCCAAATTTGTTGGAAACCTCAATCAAGGGCGATGAACGAATTGCAAATATACACATCTCATGGAATAAGGAAAGCCAGGATACAAACCAAGTTCAAAGACAAAAATGATTGTAGGAAGGAGAATAATCAAGCTCGAACAAGAGAAGGTAAAGATTGTCAAGGTCAAGTCAAAAGAAGGATCAAGGCAAGATTAATTTCAAGAACATGTCAATGAGAAGATTTCCAAAGGGGAAGATTCCAAAGTGGAGAGGATGGAGAAGTGGGGTTGAAACAAGATAAACATGCTGAGGTGGGCCCACTCATCATCAATTAATCAACTTGTTCCAAGTAGACATGTGGAATGCATTTAATGTATTCCTCCCTTGAATTTTCTCATTTGTCCATCCTCAAAAGGATATATATTCAAAGCAATGTAATTTTCTCATTGGCCAACATTTAATGCTTGTAAGTGGTAGTTGTAGCAAGCCATATTTAGGGTTATTTTAAATAATTTGGGTTGTTGATCTTGAATCAATCTGAGCCATCTATTGTACTTGAAGCCTCTATATAAGGCTTGTTCATTTCATTTGTAGTGGGGGATTTTGGAGAAATTGTTGCTGAAATGTTGCCAAAATAATCGTAAATTCATTGTTGTTTCATGGTGAATTACTTTTACTTTGGAGTGTTCCATGGTTTCCTACTTCTTACTTAGAATAGGATATGCTTATGTTGAGTAGATGATGAAAGGTATTATTGTTGGCGGTTCATGGTGAAATTTATGTTCATACCTTTTGGGACTTGATGATTGCAAGTAACGGTGTGCTGGGTGGATATTTTGCAACCAACAGTTTTAAGGATCAATTGCAAAACAGTGGTTCCAACGATAGCATGTGAGACACAATCTCTCCTAATTAAGGGAAGGTTCCCCCTATCTACTGTTATGGAAAACGATTTATATTAAACTTAACACCTAAGATTATGTACACTAAGCTAATTAATAAGGCATTACATTCACCATACTCTCTTCTTTCAGAGATGGTGTTCTTCTTTCGTCGTATTCTCTTATTTCAAAATACACGATTCTTTCTTACAATAATCTTTTGCACATAATTTAGCAAAGTAAAAGCAAGAAGTTCATGAAAGCCCAAAGTCTTTTCACGACTCCTTCCATGAATTCAGGAACAAGGGTGAAATGGCCATGCAACTCAAAGTCTCCAGTGTGTACTTCACCTTACATGCACAAGCATTGAAAATAAAAGCAACACAAAGTCTCCAAGTTATCTCTTTGCTTGAGCTTTTACTACACTAGCTAGAAACTTGATAAGCAACTCAAAGTCAGCAAGACCAAATTTGAAACCAAACTATAACTTTGAATGCAATAAGCAGCTCAAAGTCTGCAAGATTGAGTTCAAATCCCTCTTGAACGAAAGCACAAAACTCACAATCAATTCCAGAAAATGTCGTCACATGACAACTTGAATTGGCACGAAGTCTCTAACCTGACTTTTTTATTAAAAGCAATTTGATTTAAATCTAAGTCCAAAGTCTTAGAGTGCATATACAAACTAGCAAAGTTTTCTTGCATTGCCAAAAGATAAAAATTACAATGAGCACCTTCTCTTATTTAAAGGTGAGGGGCTGAGAGCAAAAAGCTAAGACTTATTCCACAACTAACTATGAATTATTCCAAATTGCAGTCCTAATGTAACTTGACTTGAAATTTGTTTACATGTTATTACAAGTTACAACTTTGCAAGTGATATGATCACCTACAATCTAAGTTGCCGGTACGGATTCGGGTTCAGATGCGGGTTCAAAATTCATTTAAATTTTTTTGGGGGTGGGTTTGAATTCGTTTTGTGTTCGTCCGTACAAACACACACACACACACACACACACACACAGCAACAAATAAGTTCATATGCCAATATGCTAATAGTAAAGCAACATAGCAATATACACCACCATATATGTTAATATTTTAGTCCAAATGACATATGTTTTACCTTTTTGGACTTTTTAGTGGTGACATGTTTTACCTTTTTGGCCTTTTTAGTGGTCTATCTTAGGGTTTGGAGGGTTGGATTGACTAAAATAGACCATTTAAAAAAATAAAAAAAAGTCAAAAAAATCCATTTTTTGGCCAAATTCGGCCTGGGTCCTGCAGATTTGCAAATTCACCATAAAAACAAAAAAATTCGTGCTGGGTTTGTCTGAGAGAATTTGGGCAGACTTTTGCAAGAATATGATAAGGACCAGACTTTTGCAAGAACCGGACCAAACTTTGGGGTTGCTAGGGAAGAATTTGGTAACATAGCTTGCAATTACAATTTTTGACATTACACGTAATTTGTCAAAAAAAAATTACAAGTACATAATTTGAAAACTAATTTAAGTGTCTGGAGACACAACTCTATTTACATCATCCTTTGCCAGTCTTCATGCAGCTACAAAATGGTACATGTTGGAAATCTTCAAGCTTGGCGAAAACATCTTGTCCCAGAATAGGAACTTGCATTCTTGATTGTTCTGCATCACAGTTGCCTTTATTGAGAAAGCATCTTAGATTGTTTTGTGACCATCTTAGTCTTGAAAGCGTGTATGGCTATGCCATGTTCTTGCTTTGTGTCATTTTCCAGTCATTTGCAAAATAAGGCCCATGCCTTGATTTGCTGATTTGGTAGGTCGTGTGTGCAAATAGGATTGACAAGGGCAAGTTGGACAAGATGTAAAAGTGGGGTTACAAGTGAATTTCGGGTCTTGGAAAGCACACTGTAGATGAGGAAAAACATGGATATTTTACTTTCAAATGTGGGAAAAAAGAATGCAACTTCATATGTACAAGGGGAAGGGGTGAACTTGCACTTGTAATCGAGTCCCAGAGATCTGATTTCAAGTAATTTTGAGTGCATTTTGGAATGCATTCGGGTTTTGGAAGGCCAACTGCGCGTTTTGGGAAGAACATTATATTTTGCAAGTTTAAAATATGCCTTACAAGGCTGAATTCGGGTTTTGGAAGGCATAATACAAGTTTGGGAACACATATTTGTGTTGTAATAACTTGTAATGATATTGGCCTTTCAATTCGAATTTTGGAGAGCATTTTACAAGTTTGGAATTTTGTATTTCTTTTGTAACAAGAACTTGCAAGATAGACCTAAAAATCCGAAATGGCTTAGTTGATGCACACAAGGAGCTTTGAAAATGTAGTATGCAAATAATCATTTGTATTTTATACAATCTTAGGATTTGCTGTACAACCCCTAAAACCCGATTACACATATTACACATGATTTGCAGAGCACAAGAGACGAACTTGCAGTTAAACCAAATATACATTTAAGACAGTTTTCAACAAAATAAAATTTCTTACAAACGGATACCAATAAAACTTCTTAAAACTCTAAAACTATAAACCCTAGACGACAAAAAGAAACACTACAAATGCATGGCTAAAAACGCACAAGTCATTCTTACTAACAAAACGAAAAAAAAAATACAAGAAAACCTAAATAAACACTCACTTGAAGCAAGACGCACAAGTAGTGAAAAACGGATCAGAAAACTTCTGAAAAATGTGGCTTGAATGACCTAAAAAATGCCCAACGGGTAAACGCTGGTATGTAAAACCGTTTGAAGAGGAGCATACGTGGCTTATTAAGCCATTTTTTTGGAAGAATTGCAGTCCGTTTTGGCCTCTATGACTTCAACATTAATGCAAACTCTAGTTCACACAAGCTCTTTAGCAAACAAAATGCATATTCAAAATGGAAAAAATGACTTCAACTCTTTGCTCAGGTTTCAGGACTCACGATGCAAGCATAATTTCTTGACTTCGGATTTTACATGCCTTTGCAAGTGCGTTACTTGGAGTCACGGTTAGATGACCCGAAATAAACAAAACACTTTGCTTTTTATTTAGAAAAAAACATAAAACTGAGTTTATCGGGTTTGAAATGACCTTTAACAAGTTTCTTGTGTTGTTAAAAACCATGTTATTTGCTTTTCGGGCTTTATTTTACAAATTGCAAGTTGTTTTTTTAATAAAATGATGGCATTTGTAATTCGGCCTTTAAGAGCCAATATACAAGTCTTTATGAATTAAAAAAAACATAAAGCACATTTTCGGGTTTTAAAAGACAAGTTTCAAGTTTTGCAAATTACATCTTATCAAGCAACACTTGCATTTAGGGTTTTGATAACCGATTTGCAAGTATCTTTTTTGATATAAAACATAAATTTGCAATGACTTCATTTGCAAAGGGTGACCCAAAACCCGAAATTGAACAAAAGGACAACAAAAACTTAATCAAAAACTCAAAAATTGACAAAACAAAAGCGGGAAATTATGACCAAGACGATACATGACTCAACGCTTATGAGATTTAATCTCGTAAAGTGTGTCTTGGAGATAAGAACTACGATTTTAACTCAAAATTCATAGGGGTTGCTCTAATTTTGTGAATTCAAAATTAGAGACAACATAGTGCAAGGTTAGGCTAAACTCATTGAAAGCACTTCAATTGCTTAATGCTCATTGATTTGCATGTCTTATGGTTTTGATGTGTATGAGCAATTTGAAACTCATCCATGCACCCTTAGAAGATAGCACCTTCTCTTGTGTAGTTGTTTAAGTTGGTGAAGCAAGGATTGGTTTAGTTTCACCACATCATCAATAGTCTCTTGCATTGGTAGAGTTAGAGGTAGAATTAACTTAGATTCCTAAACCCAATCCTTTTTGCAATTTGTTTTATTAGGATTAGTTGAAGAGCTCAAATTGCCAGATCATTCACATTTAGAAACTTGTTATCCCATTGAATGAATAGTGTAAGTCCCCACGTGGTTACCAGCAAATCACATCACATTCACTGAGTTATATCCAAAACAAAGTCGCTAGTTTGTAGTGTAAACCTTGGGGTTGCCTTATTTGATCAAACAATTGATTTGATCAAACAATCACCATATTGTTTAGCATATGAGGTTTCCTTGTTCAAGAGAGGATAGGATACTTAGTATTTTATTCTGCATGTCAGAGTGGTCACAAAACTCACATCAACACATAGTAAATTAGATAATTTAATAATGGTTTAGTGCACCACTCTTCACAAATTACATAGAACATTCTTGTACTAGACAATTTGGGATCATTAATGGTCATGGAGGATGGAGCAAGAGAATGACAATTGATAGCAAGTTTAGGAATTGCTGTCAGTTTGGTCTCTGCAAGTCTTGGTAGTTGTTTCCACTTTCTAGGAGTCACAATTGAATTGATACTATAATTGTGCATCATGGTTTTGTATATGTTGGTAGTAGGATACAAAAGTGCAAGTTGGAAGTGACTAAATACAAACCCTTCACGGCACAAGTTTGAAGATTTTCTGTTAGTAGGTTTTGATTGTATATATGCCTACAGATCAATTGAGGATTTTGTATTATGTGGCATGGCTAAACTAGAGGCAGTGCCTCATATTGGCAGCGACTCAGATTCAGAGTCTGATTTTGATTCAGGTAAAGACGAGGCAGAGACAAAGCAGCAGTAGATTTAACTGTCTACATATTGTCATTTTGTAGCTGTAGCATTTTGGCCTTTTCATTCTGTTGTATATGCACATTGATAATGTAAAAGATGATAAACTTCTATTAAATTATAATACTTAATATCATATACTTCGCTGTTTTCAGAATCTTCTTTCTTATTTGTAAGACACCTTTTAATATTATCAGATTTCTATATTGTCTGTGTCTTTAATAAATCATGCAAGCCGATTATATATGTTATTGGATGGTCACGATTTGATGGATCGTGACTCATAAATGAGTCACGTCACATCAAGTCGTGATCATTCATGTTTGTTTACCCACGATACAATGTCGATTATCATCGACTTGTTAATACTAACAAAGTCGATTGGTATCGACTATCTTATGCTTGTCGTTTAAGTCGATTACCATCGACTTTCATTATATTATCATACCCGATCATAATCGGTGTAGGGTGGTGAATATGTAAGCCCGATAGCTATGTAAAATAATACTTTATCATATGCGATATAATATATAATTATAATTATGTATTAATGTGTATGTAATATAATTACATATACATTAATATATAGTTATAATCTAATTAACATATAGTGAATACATTTATATATATATTAATATATATGTAATAATAATTACATATATATTAATATATATCAATTTAAATATATATAGATATATTAAGATGTGATAATATTAATTTCATTTACATTAATATGTGAACGTATTTGTATTTATATAATTATCTTTACGATGCTATCGGTCTCTAACGCTCCCTCTTAGCTAGGAAAGATAATTTTCCATATACCACCTTGACCAAATTTTACATATTACCTTAGATTGTAATATGAGGAATCACCTCAAATTGTGATACCTAATTTTCATATCACTTCTGAACGTAACATGAGGAATCATCTCAAATCATGATACCTAATTTTCATATCACCTCAGATCGTGATATGAGGAATCACCTCAGATCGTGATACCTAATTTTCATATCACCTCAGATCGTGATACGAGGAATCACCTCAGATCGTGATACCTTATTTTTATATCACCTCAGATCGTGATACGAGGATATAGTAATAAGGAACATTACATTCCCTTACATATAACCTATGTTACCCCAGGTTTCCGGGACGTGGGGACGGGGAAACGGGTTTCCGGGACGGATTTTTTTTCTCGGAGTAGGGGACGGCAGGGGACGACAGTGGGAACAACTATATAAAAAATAGGGAAAATTTAAAATATATAGGGAAATTTTAAATATTCATATAAAAACATGGATAACACATACTTATATAAATTATAGAACCTTAACATATAATGTTGGTGTTAAATAATTTAACTTTAGAGTTCACATGAGAGTGCAAATCAAACAAATTTTCAAAACTGAAATATTAATTTAATGGGACAGCCAAGGGGAAGGTTTCCGGAAGTTTCCGAGTTTCTGGGACGTTTCAGAAACAGGGACGGCTCAATTTTTGCCGGAAATGCGTCCTTGGGTAACATAGCATATAACCCTATTATGGTATGTGTACTGACATATTAAATGTCTACCATAACAAATCTCCATTACAAGATTTTCACCTTGTAACATTAAATACAAGTGTTCATTTACTAAGAAGTCGTCACCTTTTAGAAATGTACACAGGATGGATGAGCCCATAAACATCTTTATTATATTAATATAAATCAGAATTACATTTCAATCATACCAAGATTTTTCCTAAAGTGATCAACTTTCACTTTGGGAAGTGCTTTGGTAAGAATATCTGCAGTTTGATCTCCTGTATTAATATATTTCAACTGAATCACTTTCCTTTCAACCATATCTCGAACATAGTGATAAGGAATCTCAACATGCTTGGATCTGTCATGAAACACAGGATTCATTGATAGCTTGATACAACTCTGGTTGTCACAATGGATAGTAGTTGGTTTTAAGGGTGTACCAAATAATCCAACAAGTAGTTTTTTGAGCCATACTGCTTCTCTGGCAGCCATAGAAGATGCAATGTATTCAGCCTTTGTGGAACTTGGAGCTACTGATGATTGCTTTTTGCTAATCCAAGATACCATAGCTGATCCCAAACTTAAATGACATCCTGATGTGCTCTTTCGATCGGTCACACTTCTAGCCCAATCTGAGTCAGTGAATCCATGAAGGTCCAAATCTGTCTTTTCATATTTAAGTCCATAGTTCACAGTACCCTGAAGATATCTCAATATATGTTTTGTAGCAACAAGATGAATCTCTTTAGGTTCACACATGAACTGACTTAAAGCATTTACTGCAAAGCAAATATCCGGTCTGGTGTTTACCAAGTACATCAGGGAGCCTATTATCTGTCTGTATAGAGTAGGATCTGCTAAGGAAATTCTGTTGTTGCTTCCTTTAACTTATGAAAGTTTGTTTCCATAGGTGATGACATTGGTCTACAATTCAACATATCAAATCTCTTTAATATGTCAAGAGTGTACTTTCCTTGATTCAGGATAGCTATCTGACCTTTGCCAAACTTCTAAACCAAGAAAGTAGTGTAAAAGACCTAAGTCTTTCATATCAAATTCATTTGATAAATCTTTCTTGTAATGATTGATAAGGTGATCCTCTCTAGTAATCAATAAGTCATCAACATATAGTATTAATATCAACATGTCACCTTTGCTCTGTTTGAAGTATAGGTTTGGATCAACATCATTTTTGGAAAACCCTAACTTCGTAAGATAATTATCAATCCTTTCATACCAAACTCTAGGAGCTTGTTTGAGTCCATATAAAGCTTTCTTTAGTTTACAAACATGAGTTTTGGAATTTTGAATCTCAAAACCTTCAGGTTGTTCTAGGTATACTTCTTCTTCAATGGTTCCATTTAGAAAGGCAGTCTTTACATCCATTTGATGTACTTTCCATCCTTTCACAATTGCAATGGCTAGGACTGTTTGAACTGAAGTATATCTGGCAACAGGAGCAAAAGTTTCTTCATAATCAATCCCTTCCTTTTGTGAAAAACCCCTGGCTACAAACCTTGCTTTGTATTTCTCTATACTGCCATCTGTAGCATGTTTAATTTTAAACAACCATTTTGAGGTGACCATTGATTTCTCTTTATGTCTGGGCACAATGTCCCATACATCATTCTTTATAATAGACTGATATTCCTCTATCATGGCATCTTTCCATACTTGCTGCTGAATAGCATCTGAAGCATTTGCAGGTTCTAATTTTGATAGTTCACTCATTAAGACTACATAATTAGAGAACTTTGTAGGTCTATTATTTTCTCTGAATGTCTTTGAAGGAGCTCCATAAGACATGGCTTCTTCTATTGTCTTAGTGGCCCAGAGAGGTCTCTTTTTAGGATTTACTGTTGTTGAGGGTTGTTCCTCATATTCTTCTTCCTCAGAATACTCCCTCTGAATCTCGAAGTGTAAATTCCTCTTCTGCAAAAACATGTGTTCCTAGTTCTAAGTAATTTCTAGCTCTAGAGAATGCTATATCTTCTTCAAAGATTACATCTCTGCTCAGTTCAATCTGATTTTGACCAAGTATATATATTCGGTATGCTTTTGAGGTTTCACTATATCCCACAAAAATACCTTTCTTTCCAGATGGTTCTAACTTTGTTCTCTTTTCTTTGGGTACATGTATGTAAACTGGGCAACCAAATATTCGTAAGTTACTGATGTCTGGTTTTGTCCCTGAAAAGGCTTCTTCAGGAGTCTTACTGTCGATGTGAGAGTGTGGACATCTGTTTTGAATATATACAGCAGTATTTGATGCTTCTGCCCAGAGAGAAATGTCGAGATTTTGATCAAGAATCATTGCTTTGGTAGCTTCAATAATTGTTCTATTTTTTCTTTCAGCAACCCCATTTTGTTGAGGATCGTAAGGAACAATGTACTCCCTCTTAATCCCTGTATTTTTGCAAAATTCCTTGAAGATGTCAGAGGTATATTCTTTACCATTATCTGTCCTTAGAGTCTTGATTTTCTTTCCAGAGAAGTTTTCAGTAATTGATTTAAAGTCTTTGAACTTTTTCAGAATCTCCTCAGATTCTTTATGTTTAAGGAAATATATCCAGGTCTTCCTGGAGAAATCATCAATAAAGATCACATAATATTTACACCTTCCTATTGATGGAACATACATAGGTCCACATAAGTCTGAATGAACTAACTCTAATACATTATCTGTTTTACTAGAACTATTTTGAAATGCCACTTTTGTGTTTTTACCTAATGCACAACCTTTGCATACACCTGGATGATATTGTTTGAGCTTTGGTAATCCAATGACAAGTGTTTCCATGGAAGATAGGGCTTTGTAATTTAAGCGTCCTAGTCTTCTATGCCACATCTCATTGGTGTTAGTAATTTCATAAATTAGGACTTGGTTTGTATCTGTACATAGTTCATATAGACAACCTTGTCTGCTACCTATGGTTAGGGATTTCTTGATATTAGAGTTCTTTGGCCAAGCTTTTACTTTACCATCCATAAAGGTTACTCTAAATCCATTATCTTCAAGTGCTGAAATAGATACTAGATTTCTTTAGATGCCGGGTACAAATAATACTCCAGTTAGTTGAATGGACTCACCAATTTTTAGTTTGATAGTGCATGTCCCAATACCTTTTACTGGATAAGCTGAATCGTCTCCAATAGTTTCTTCTTCATTGGACTCTTCTATCTTAGAATCTAGTAGTTCTCTGAATCCAGTCACATGTCTTGAAGAATCACTGTCTATAACCCAGGTGTTCTTATTTGAGACTTGGCTTGAAAGTGCGGAGTAGAATACAAATTTTACATTTTTAGGTTCTTCCTTAGTCTTTTGTTTCTTTGCTTTGGTGAATGAAGCTGATGCTTTTTGTATGGACAATTGAATACATAATGTCCATATTTATCACATCTGAAACATTGTACCTTTGACATATCTCTTTTATTGTTTCCATTATGATATCTCTTTTTCTTGAAGTGTCTTTTTCTATCCTTGTGGTAATCCACATTTAGTACATGGAGATCTTCATCGATGATTTTCTTGTTTACTCCTTTCTTGTCTAGCCTTGATTCCTCTTGTAAGCAATCTGTTCTCAGTCGGTCAAATTTTGGAAATTTAGACCTAGCACTTATGCCAGAGACAAATGTCTCCCAAGATTCAGGCAGACCATCTAATGCAATCAATGATAACTCCTTTCCATCGATCTCATAACCAACTGTTGATAATTTATCCCTTAGAGTCGATACTCTCATGAAGTATGAATTTATCGTCTCATCTTTGTTCATACTTATGTTATTTATCTCCCTCTTCAAGGCTAATTTCTTGCTTGCATTACTTATTTCATAAGTTTTCTCAAGTGCTTTGAACGTATCATATGCTCTTTCATATTTCATTAAAATTGGAACAATGTGATCTCTGACTCCATCAATGATGATCTTCATTTCTTTATCATTTCCTTCATTCCAAGTTGATATGTCAGGTTCTGCTTCTGATTTAAGTTTGTTTTCTTTGATAAAAGATTCGACTTTACTTTCTTTTAATATCAATAGTATTCTGAATTTCCATGATTGGAAATTATCTGCTCCTTCAAGTCTATCCTCAAATCTGATAATATTTTCCATTAGGAATGGACTGTAATGTATTTGAATTAAAATTAAATTTCTCAAGTTTATCAGCCGCTCAGATCCTTCAGAACCAGAGCTCTGATACCATGTAAAAGATGATAAACTTCTATTAAATTATAATACTTAATATCATATACTTCGCTGTTTTCAGAATCTTTTTTCTTATTTGTAAGACACCTTTTAATATTATCAGATTTCTATATTGTCTGTGTCTTTAATAAATCATGCAAGCCGATTATATATGTTATTGGATGGTCACGATTTGTTGGATCGTGACTCATAAATGAGTCACGACACATCAAGTCGTGATCATTCATGTTTGTTTACCCACGATACAATGTCGATTATCATCGACTTGTTAATACTAACAAAGTCGATTGGTATCGACTATCTTATGCTTGCCGTTTTAGTCGATTACCATCGACTTTCATTATATTATCATACCCGATCATAATCGGTGTAGGGTGGTGAATATGTAAAGCCCGATAGCTATGTAAAATAATACTTTATCATATGCGATATAATATATAATTATAATTATGTATTAATGTGTATGTAATATAATTACATATACATTAATATATAGTTATAATCTAATTAACATATAGTAAATACATTTATTTATATATTAATATATATCACTTTAAATATATATAGATATATTAAGGTGTGATAATATTAATTTCATTTACATTAATATGTGAATGTATTTGTATTTATATAATTATCTTTACGATGCTATCGGTCTCTAACAGATAATGAAAATTTTAATGATTAGACATTGAAACTTCGTTAATTTGTATGTCATTGTATGTCAACTAATGGGAATTCTCCATTCAGCTCTAATGTTTCATAATATGGTTATATAAGAAAATATTGCGAATGCTTTATTATTAGAATATTTGAAATATTCTATATTTTAAAATTTCCCCTATATTTTAATTGCTGTACCCCACCATCCCCTTAAAAATAGGCCTCCTGTAAATTGGCATCACAGAAATGCCTCCTGCTGTTTCTTGCCATTCTCAATCTGAAAGCCTGATGGAACATACAAAGGAAGGCACTTTTATGCATAATTTGAGAGGGACTTTATTGATAGATCTCATTGATTTTTTATTTTATTTGAATAACAAGGCAATGATTGGCATTGCATCTTTGGTGTCCTTAAACATACATGGCACTTTCCTTGATACTAGATATTATCAAGTACCCTTGATTTGCCAATAAATTTTTCAATTTTTCAAACCCTTCTCATTACATGGTCCTTCCCAAGAGTGGGAGGTGATATACTTTGATTGAATGTTCAGTTGGAATTTAATAAAAAGATATTTTTGTTTTTGAAAAATTTGTGATGAATGTGTGCCCGTTTTACTGCATTTTAATTCACAATAAGGATCTTAGTTTCTAACTATGTGAGGGTTGATCTGCCACTGGTTTCTTGTATGTCAATTATCAAGCATTCATTTATTACGTTCTTGGTGATTACAGAGGAGTTGAACGTTCAAGTACTGCTGCTGAGATTAAGAAGGCTTATCGAAAGGCAGCTCTTAAACATCATCCAGACAAGGTTAAACATTTACTTTATCCTTTTAAGGGGTTGATTTGTGAAAAATACATTTGGAAGATGTTTATTTGTTTTGTGTACCTCTCTTTTTCTTTCAAGATGATGATTATCCAAACAAGGTCATAGTTTTTAGGATCAGTATATTTAGGGGAGTACTTCATCTGAATATGTTGGATCACAAATTTTTTCTTGTCGTTTATTTTTCTGTGTTAAAATCCACATAAGACAAGTTTTGTGATGTGATATCTAGAGTCTCTTTGTTGTTTCTTGATTTTGTTTGAGTGATGTTACAGGCTGTGCAATTCTTAGTGTGGAGTGATGTTGGAGAGGATGAGCTCTTGAAAGAATGTGGGGATGAGGTCCGCAGGGATGCAGAAAAGCTCTTTCAAATGATTGCTGAAGCATATGCAATTCTTTTAGATCCTGGCAAGGTTTAGCATCTGATTAACAATTTTTCTTTATTTTATATTTGTCATTTGTGTTAATATTAGAAAATAAAAACGACTTATAGTAATTTAGTTCATCAAAAGTAAATATAGGGAAAATGTGAAATATTTAAGACCTCATCTGAACTAAAGTCCTATGCTGTTTTTTGATTTATTATAAGTTTCTAGAGCTTGTGGATAAAATCCACTATCACAGATTTGAGATTTCCAAACAATTCAACTTCATCAATTTTTTGCTAATGAAGAGGTCTAGTAAAGTAAAAAATTTCATTGGTATTATATTATTGTTAGACCAATCACTAGGTGCATTGAGACCAATTTACAGGTCTGATAATCATTGAAGCTTAGATGATAGAAAGGAAAATACACAGAATAGTTTATTCCCCTAAAGTTCAAAATAATGAATATTTTAGTATATCTTGATTTTTTAATAGTGGATGTGAGTTTAGGTTTCATGTTCTGTCAATTGTTGTGATAAAGGCATATTTGTCGTTGGAATTAAAAAATTCTTTTCTTGTGACAGTTGCGCATTTTATGATTTGTAGATTACAAAATCTGAATTTCTTTGCATGCCTAAAGTGAGTAAATGCAATCAAGGGAATCTCATGCAGTCTAGTTGGAGTTTATCATTCTTGTTAAAATTTTGGTACATTTGAGATAATTTTTCTTATTTTCTACTAAATATTTAAATTTAGGTATTAGCTCATCTATGAATGTTCAGAAGCTAACAAGTGGTACTGAAGTCTGCCATGGCTTCTGTCCCTGAACCCTGCAATTGTGGTATTGTTGTGTTGTGAACACACCCACCCCATTGCAAATGGGGACCCCACTTTTTGCTTAGTAGTTTAATGGTTTGCTTAGGTTGGTTCTAGTTTTAGTCTTCGGTCTCTTGCATGTGCAAAGTGTCAAGTTTTTGGGGGTTTTCATCAGATTCAGAGTGTCATCAAGTCAATATTCAATGTCTTGACTAGGAAAGACAAATAGGTCACTCACAGTGCTACAACCAGTGTTGGTCTTTCAATTGGTGCCAGCAAGGTTGGAAGGATATTTTGATGCTACAGATGTGTTCAGACAAGTGAATAGAGAAAAATGCAACTTTCCGGGGTGATTTCAGACAGCTTTCTATTTTTAGAAAGTTGCTTTTTTTCTATTTATAGAAAGTGTCATTTTTAGCTCTGATGGGTTGATTTAGGAAATTTCTATGTTTAGGAGTTTCTATTTGTAGGAAGTGCCAGTATGGGTGTTAAGGTTTTGAGGTCAATCAAGTCAAAATGCAAAAAGGTTGTCAGGATATCAAGGAAAACATCTAGAATGCTAAGTGGTTGGAAGCTAATGTTGAAAATCAATCTTGTCCCTATGAGGTTCGATTTTTCACTCAAAGCCAAAAATCAAATTACCTTAGGGGTGTTACTTCAAAAGTTGGGAACAAAAAAATCCCTATGAGGTTCAATTTTCCACTCAAGGCTGAAAATCAAATTACCTATGGGGGGTCGCATCAAATGTTGGGACAAAGACGGGAACAAAAGAATCCCTATGAGGTTCGATTTTCCACTCAAGGTCAAAAATCAAATTACCTATGAGGGGTTGCATCAAAGGTAAGGATAAATGTTGGGGAAAAAATGAGGATCAATTCCAATGCAGATCAAATTTCCACCAATGAGAATTGAGTCTCCTTATACCTTGCAAATCAACAAAATTAAAAGCTTTTTGCAAATTTCATATGAGAGGGAAAGGACATAAGTTTTATTGTTTATTTTAGAAAAACAGAAAAACATGGGTCAACCTCCTTAATAAAGGATTTACAAACCTATAGAGATGAAGAGCAATGACCATTCAACTCACAAATTTGATTCTCTTCAAGACAGCAAATTTCAACATCTACAGCAAGGAAAGAATTCAATCATGCGTAAGGATGCAATGTTGATCAAACTAGTGTAAATTCAATCAAGAATATGCATTTTCAGAAAGTATCAAGGCAATATCAAATCAAAATCAGAACTTGCATTCATAAAATGCATAAGCTGGAATTAAGATGTTAAAGATTGTAACGTAAATCATTGGTAAGAATCTGAAATAACATCGCATGTTGATTCCTTTCAAGTTCTTGATCAAGAATTTTAATGATTATTTCTTATAAAACACTTTATTTCTAACACAAATGTTCTCTCATTTTGATGTAGTCAAGGATGGAGAAACCACAAAAGATCAGTCTGATCCTTGCAGCCAACACAACACATTAGAAATAACAAGAACAACAAGCCAACAATGAGAAAATGAGAGATCAGCCCTCAATTATGATCGGTGAATCAATTACAATAGATTTGCAACATGCAGGCTCACATGCCAGACACACATGCCTGATTAGATCAGAAATCTCTTACAAACCCTAGCCAAGCTGCACAAGATAATCTTATGAAAACTCTCTTATCCCATAGGAACAAGTCCATAAGCTTAAATAGCAATTACAATCATCGGCCAACCTAGTAAAGATCACATTTTCCAAGAATAAGAAAACGTGTTACAACAATTAGGTCAAGACCCAAAACAACTAGATCAACCTCCAATGCAAATAATAAGAGATGCGATCAAACAAATAAGTCGGCCTCAAACGTAACACTAAGATGACACAGCCACACTCGGAAAAACCAACCGGAAGATCGGGAAAAAGATTGGAAACCCAACCACTGATCGGTAACATGAAGAACAGTAAAGTCCCGCAAAGAAACTGCCATAACTCTCGCGCGATGAAACCAAATGAGGTGCGATCATAGAAAATGATCCAACACGAAGCCACAAACACATAGCCACGACCACAACCAAAAAGAACAAGTACAGATCTATCACCAACAGAAACACCAGACTGAAAGCAAACATACTAACTACTGAAAGCAAATGTTTTTGGTTGATGCAAGATTGCAAGATCCCAAGATCCCAAGATACTCCTGCATCATACACCTGAGGTAATTGAAAAGCGAGTCCCTCACTTTGCTGGGGCCAAAGGAAAACCAAATTGGTCAACCTAAACCTGAGAAATCCATGATGAATCTTCAAATGGTCTTTCCTTCCACTTGACTAGATATTCCATATACTGCTTACCTCTTCTACTTCGACCAACTCTCAAAATCCTCTCTATCTGATCCATCTACTTCTTAGGATAGCGTTGTCCAACATCTGATCCTCCACTGCTACTACAATTTGATTCATGATACTCGTACAAATTAGCAACATTGAAAACCGGTGATATATCCATATCTTCTGGTAATTCCACTTCATATGCATTCCCCGAATCAAATCTCCTCAAGATCTTACAAGGATCAAACTTCTTCATCTTCAATTTATTATAAGTACCAACTGGAAATCTACCCTTCTGCAAGTACACCATAACTTCATCTCCCACTTGAAATTCCTTATGTCTCCTCTTCATGTCAGTTGTCCTTTTATAAACTTTATTCATTTCCTCCAAATGATGTCTCACTCCTTAATTCTGCTATTCCCTTAGGATTAAACCTAGTAACCACTTCAAATGGTGTCTTCCCCATGCTCCTATTTACTGAATTATTGTAAGCAAACTATGCTTGAGGTAAAACTAAATCCCAATTTCTAGGATTATCTCCAAACAAACACCTCAACAAGTTCCCTAAACTCCTGTTCACAACTTTTGTTTGTCCATCAGTTTGTGGATGAAAAGTAGAACTAAACTTTAAATCAGCTTTCAACTTCTTCCAAAGTGTCCTCCAAAAATAACCAACAAATCTACTGTCCCTGTCTGATACAATGCTCTTAGGTAATCCATGTAATCTCACAATCTCCTTGAAAAATAAATCATCTACATGCACTGCATTGGTAGTCTTCTTACAAGGAACAAAATGTGCCATCATAGAAAATCTGTCTACAACCACAAAGATAGAGCCATAACCTCTTTGTGCTCTTGGCAAAACAAGCACAAAATCCATACTAATCTCCTCCCAAGGTTTGACCAGTACTGTCTAAGGTGTATACAACCCCACATTGTGACTACTTCCTTTTGCAACTTGACATACCTTACAACTCTGTACAAAATTCCTCACATCCTTTTGAACTTGTGGCCAACTCTCACTCAACAAAGCTATTGTCTTATCAATGCCAAAATGTCCTGCTAAACCTCCACTATGTTTCTCCTTTTCTCTCATGGAACTCCTAGGTACACATAACTGATTACCTCTAAACAACATGCCATTCTGAATGAAATAATCTAACCACTTCTATTTGCAACAGTAGGTTCTTTACAAACCTTCCAAGATTCAGCAAAGTCTGGATCTTCCTCATACAAGGTCTTCAATTCATCAAAACCCAGTACTACAATCTTCATCTCAATCAACAAAGTCCTCCTACTCAAAGCATCAACAACTTTATTTGCCACACCACTCTTATGTTTCAACACAAATGTATAACTTTGCATAAACTCAACCCATCTCATATGTCTTTGATTCAACTTACCTTGGGCTGCCCAAATACTTCAATGCTTGATGATCACTATACAGTACAAACTCCCTAGGTAACAAGTAATGTCTCCACTTCTTAAAAGCTAATTCCTGATTATACACTGAATACCTTTTCTTAGCATCATTCAACTTCTCAGTGAAATAAGCAACAAGTCTTCCTTCTTGAGTCAAAACAGTCTACTTGAAATACCTTATTGAAATCAGGTAAAGCTAATACCGGTTGTTCTATCACCTTATGCTTCAACAACTCAAAACTTCTGTGTGCTCCGTGTGTCCATTTGAACTCTTTTCTATCTCTCATAGTTTCAGTCATCGGTCCACAGATTGAACTAAAGTGTCTGATAAACTTCCAATAGAAACTAGCTAACCCATGAAATGATCTTACTTCTCCAACACTCTCAGGTGTAGGCCACTCAACAATGGCTTTCACTTTCTCAGGATCCATCTTCAATCCCTCAGCTGATATTACAAATCCCAAGTATACTAACTCCTTCATGAAAGTACACTTCTTGATGTTCATCAACAACTTCTCTTCTCTCAACCTCTGCAATACTTGTCTAACATGCATCAGGTGTTCCTCTTTGCTCTTACTGAAAATCAAGATATCATCCAAATAAACAGTGACATACTTACCCAAGAATCTCTTTAGGACTTCATTCATTAACCTCATGAAAGTATTAGGTGCATTAGACAATCCAAAAGGCATTACCAACCACTCATACAATCCCTCATTTGTCTTCCACTCATCACCTTCTTTGATTCTAATCTGATGATAGCCACTCTTCAAGTCAATCTTGGGGAAATACTTAGCTCCACTCAAACAATCCATCAAATCATCCATCCTTGGTAAAGGAAACCGATACTTAATTGTAATCTGATTAATGGCTCTTGAATCAGTACACATCCTCCACTGTCCATCTTTCTTAGGTGCCAATACAACAGGTGCTGCACATGGACTTAGACTTTCTCTGGTCAACCCTCTCTGCAATAAATCTTGCACTTGCTTATTGAGTTCTTCATTCTCTGTTGGTGTCATCCTATATGTTGCTTTATTTGGTAAACTAGCTCCTGGTATCAAATTCATGCAATGACTAATACTTCTTACCGGTAGTAATCCATCAGGTACATTATCAGATATGATGTCACACTCATTCAACAATCCAGTGATTTCTTTAGGATGTTCTTTTACCAAAACATTCTTCTTAGACTCCTTAGGTACTAAAGCAAAACATACATTATTATGCTTCATGCCATCCAAAAACTTCTTGCCATCCACTAAACAATTTCTTGCACTGGTACACACTTCACTCTTAAGAGCTTCCTTTAAAGGAAACAGATTTTGTTTCATTACATTAGCAACAATAGTATAAACATTCCTTCTACCATCATGTATGGCTTGCCTATCATACTGCCATGGTCTACCCAACAATACATGACACACATCCATAGGTATAATATCACCCAAAAATTCGTCACAGTACTTCCCAATCTTGAATTTAACGAGGCGTTGTTCACTTACCAATACCTTATGTTCATCTTGAATCCATGCAATTTGATGTGGCTTAGGATGCTTCATCCTCTGCAACTTTAGTTTGTTAACCAACCCCTCTAAAGCAAGATTATCAGAACTGCCACTATCTATGACAACATTACACACCTTGTTTTGTACCTTACATCTTGTTCTGAACAAATTCTTCCTCTGTATTGATTCCTTCACTTGTTCTCCATGATATAGGATCCTCGTAGTCATTAAGGTTGCACCTTCCTCTGCTTGATTGTTGCTCACTGAATCAGTGGACTCTTCATCAAAAAATGTTGTTCTCCTACTGCCCTCTGCTTTCTTCGCAGAGTTACCTTGCTTGCATTCAAAGGCTCTATGCCTTGCTTCACCACATTTGAAACAAGTGCCATTGAACTTCCTTCTTTCACCATTTCCTCGCCCTTCATTCCGATAGGAACTCCTATCATTCCTCGTTAACCAATCGGTGTCCTTAACCTCTGGCTCATTGTTACTCTGATCTGCAGTAGATCTACCTCTACCTCTATGAAATCTTCCACCTTTGCCTCTTTGTCTTTGCTCATGCCTTCTGTTCAGCTTCTCTTCAGCCTTCAAGGCCCACTTGTAAGCCTTTTCCACACTCCTAATCTGTACTAGAATAATTTCATCTTGTATGGACATCCTCAAACCATTAAGGTAGCGAGCAACTTGTTTAGCTTCATCATCTACATGACCAGATCTGATGTTCAACTTGTAGAACTCCTCCGTATAATTCTTAACACTGAAATCTCTCTCCTTCAAGATCTACAACTTTCTAAACAAACTTACTTGATAGTCCTCAGCTAAAAACTTTGCTTTTAATTTGGTCACAATCCTATCCCATGATTTGATCTTGTCTTTACCTCTTCTTTGTCGATCTGTCTGCAAATGTTCCCACCATAGAGATGCATGTCCTTTCAACTTGGTGCAAGCATACTTCACCTTCCTTTCTTCATTAGTCCCTTCAAGCTCAAAATACTTATCCACCTCTGTGATCCAATCTATCAACTCACCATCATCTAGGTTACCATGATAATCATGTGGGTTGAAATGAGGTCTCCGATTAACATTAGTCAATGCCCTAATGAATCTTTCCTCTCCTTGATTCAACTCAGGTTGTGCTTCATGGTTATCTCCTTCTACTGCTTCATTCTGATTATGTTCATCTCCTTCTTCATCACTTGCATCTTCTATATGTTGTCCTCTCCTATTGGTCGTCTCTACTGCTTCTAATCTTGTAGATATTTGCCTTAACAAATCCAAAACAGCTGGATCTGCATGTCATGCTCCACCTCTAGCATTTCTCCTGGCCATCTTCATAATCCACAGTCGCCATAGGTCGGATCCTTTCAACTGCCACCCCACAAGCAAACCCTAAGGATACAAAACTTTGCTCTGATACCACTTGATGCAGTCAAGGATGGAGAAACATCAAAAGATCAGTCTGATCCTTGCAGCCAACACAACACAACATAAATAACAAGAACAACAAGCCAACAATGAGAAAATGAGAGATCAGCCTTCAATTATGATCGGTGAATCAATTACAATAGATCTGCAACATGCAGTCTCACATGCCAGACATACATGTCTGATTAGATCAGAAATCTTTTACAAACCCTAGCCAAGCTACGCTAGATCATCTTATGAAAACTCTCTTATCCCATAGGAACAAGTCCATAAGCTTAATTAGCAATTACAATCATCGATCAGCCTAGTAAAGATCACATTTTCCAAGAATAAGAAAACGTGTTACAACAATTAGGTCAGGACCCAAAACAACTGGATCAACCTCCAATGCAAATAATAAGAGATGCGATCAAACAAATAAGTCGGCCTCAAACGTAACATTGAGCTGGCACGACCGCACTCGGAAAAACCAATCGAAAGATTAGGAAAAAGATCAGAAACCCAACCACTGATCGGTAACATGAAGAACAGTAAAGTCCCGCAAAGAAACTGTAATAACTCTCGCGCGATGAAACCAAATGAGGTGCAATCATAGAAAATGATCCAACACAAAGCCACAAACACATGCCACGACCGCAACCAAAAATAACAAGTACAAATCTATCACCAACAGAAACACCAGGCTGAAAGCAAACAGACTAACTACTGAAAGCAAATGTTTTTGGTTGATGCAAGATCCCAAGATGCTCCTGCATCACATTGTGTTGCAAGGATTAAGTGAAGATGATCGTTGGAGATGAGATTCAAGAGAAGACATCAACATAAGAAGGCTAGCTCAAGGACAAGCTCGAAGAAGGGATTCAAAGTCAAGGGGGAAGGCAAATTCAAGGATCAGGCAAGGAGAAAGGATAATGTTCAAGGTTGTGCATTTCATGCATGAAAGTGATTACTACCTCAAGATCAACAAGGAAATCTTAAGGCAAGGGCAATTTTAAAAGATTCATCAAGCAAGAGAATGAGATTTAAGTGAATGGTTGCATTCAACATGAAGACAAGTAGAATGATCTGAACCAAAAACCACCAAAGGAGAAAATATGATGAAAACAACTTCAAGTTTGAAGGGAGCCAAAAGGATGATCATCTAGAGGCCAAGACCACCATGAAGATTGAATGAACAAGGAAATCCAAGGAAGATAGTTTCATAGAAGTTGTTCCAGGATGGAAATGTTAAGGATCAAGAGATTGTTTGAGGTAAAAAGAAAGATTCCAAGAGAATTAGGATGATGTGGCATTTGCTTATTTTCAACCAATCAAACGATTCCACATCATCACCATGTCAAGATGAATTGGACTTGTCATCAAGGATAAGGAAAAAGGAATATATACTTCTAGAAGCAAGTTTTTTTGTAACCCTATGTGGAAAGGAATTTTCCTATTGGCTCATAGATAGGCTCTCTATTCTCATTGGTCAACATTTAATTTTTGTAGGTGGTAGTTGTAGAAAACCCTAATTAGGGTTGCTTTTAATTATCTGGGTTGTTGATCTTGGATCAATTTGAGCCACCCATTGTATTTGGGGCCTCTATATAAGCCCTTTTCTTTCCATTTAGCAAGAGAGATCTTCGAAGAAATTTTTGAAAAGATACTGCTTAAGTAATAAACAAAATTCATTGAAGTTGGGTGGATACTTGTTTGCTTTTGCAAGTTAGCATGGTTTCTTGTGTCTCACTAGAATAGATTAATTTTGTAAATTGTTAGTAGATGAACGAAGGATTGAAAACATTGCTTATGGTGAAATTGTTAAGTTCATACCTTTTATGATTGGATGATTTTCAATTGTATTGAAAGGTTAGCCTGAATGTTTGAATGATAAACTTAACTTCTATTACTTTGTTCATTGTTCAAAATGTTGGCGAACATGAGTGATGTGAAAATCTATTAGGTGCACAAGATTGCACTGTCTTTGTGGAGTTGTTGAAATTGGCAAAGCAAAGATAGGTTTGATTTCACCTCTGCAACATTGGTCTCTTGAATTCACAAGATTAGTTTAGGGTTAGAATTATCTTCCTAAATCCCTTCTCTTTTGCATTTTATTTTCAAACGTTTCATAGAAGTAAGTCCAGAGAATTGAAAACATTATCATTCAAATTAAAAGTGTTGAAGGAAGTTGGCAAAACCTGGAATCGAGTAAAAATCCCAGAACAATTACGTAAGTCCCCCTTAGGTTACCAACACACATCAAACCAATCGAGTCTATCCCAAACAACAAAATTGCCTACATTTGGAACCTTGGAGTCAACTTTGTGATCACGTAGTTTAGCACATTGGAGATTTTGTTCAAGAGAGGATAGAGTGCCTTTGGTATTTTATTCTGTGTTGAATGTGCATAAAAACCACATCTGTATGACTTCTGCTTTGTGACTGGAATAACTCATTGTGTGTGGCTGGAACCTCTGGATTCTAGCCAATTTTAAAAATTAAAATAAAATAACAGAAAAGCACAAAAACAGTTTTCCATACTTAAACATACATTTCACATTTTCTTATATTTAGCAGATATGGCTGTGGAGCATATAGGACGAACACCTGAAAGCATAAGATGCAAATGTTGAGAACTACATTTTGTGAAACTAAGAAAGCAATTACTGCACAAATAAGAATAATCATCTTCAATAATCTCTTTTCTGATTTTTTGCACATGGATCCATAGGAGTCATATAGGACTTTATTTTTGTTAATACATGATCTCAAGGAGCTCTTGTATAACTACAATAACTATTGGCAGGGCTTGTTAAGTTGATTCAAAAGTATTTCATATACATAATTTAACATTCAATTTGTGCTGCATAAGGAGAGTTTCATAAGGAATAATTTTTATCATTAAATCCCAGCTCTTGGTAGGAACGAAGGGACTTGCAATCCATTTAATGAAGCTGGATAGATGTCCTAAAATGCTCCCGAATGATGTTATGTTCTAATAAATTACTATACTGATTTTCAAGAAGATCAAATCAAAAGGTAAAAATACATTGTAAATAATAATTTTATAGCAAGCTCACATCAAAAGGGCAAACAAATTAATTCAGAAGCTATATTGTTTTAAAAAGGATGCAATTGAATACAATAAATTGTCCTAGGATTAAAGTAGTCATTAAAATTTTAAGAAAGTGTGCATATAATGGTTCTACTTCTAACTAAATATTTTAATAATTACAATTTCTAACAATGATGTCCATAATTCTATGTTTAGTAGGATAATAATTAAAATTTATAATTTTTGTATTTCCTAGCTACACTAGAAGCTGAAGAGTCATCTAGAAGATGAACTAAATAGTCAGTTTCATATTGTTAAATATGTACATTTTGACTGAATAGAATAAGCTTTCATGGAATATTTTTCAGTTGTCTAATGCCTGTGCGTTTCATTTGTCAATAGTTTATACGTTTTATTCCTGGCCTAACACAATTCATATTATTGACTTGTATAGAATACAGTCTTGAACATCTGTGTTATTAATTTTTTTATTTACATAATAATATTTTTTTTCCATATGAATCAGTAAAAACTATGTATCCAAGATGCGTCTACTAAAAACTAAATTATATTAAAGTCAGCCAGGTCAAACCATCTATCCAATGTAAGTGTTGGCATGCATGTCTTGAGCTCTAGGGAGTTGAGAGAAACAATAATCTAAATGTAAATTAAATTGGAGAACCTTATAAAATGCACACGCTCAAGAAAAAAACCTTTCAAATTTTAGTATTTACATATTTTTGGAAATAAGCTCAAGCTAACAATACTGTTGAAAAGGAAGGAGAATTCATTGGCATTTCTCGTGTTTTGTTAAAAGTTTTCTTCAGCTCATATTTTATAGATTTAAGGGTTCTTTGGGAGCCATTTCCAGGTGGTTCTGGCTGTTATGTTGTGCATATTTCTTTTTGTCTGTGCTGCTTTTTCCATACTTATATATGCTTCTCACTGAACTTTATCTTGATGTGGGAGGGTTCTTAGCAATTAACCTGATTACTCGTAGTGGAGGTCCTTAATCTCAAAACCTGGAGTACTTCCACTCTGCCTGTTGTGAGGAAGGTCATTTTCCCCTTAGTGCAAAATTGTGCTTGTAAAGACAATTTCTGTTTGGGGGACAAATCCCTCTTGAGAAGAGTAGTATATATGCCCTTGAAGGAAGAGTGGTCAAATTTTTGTTAGTCATAGTTTGTTAATAATAATTATGTTATGTGTTGTATCGGCAATGTAATGGCAGTTGGTTCTCGGGTAGTTGTAGGAGTTTGGCGACGGTTGATTCACTCAACCAACCGTTGACCACTTTATATGTAGCCTGTTGGCACCGAGAATGGATTATGGTTGTGATGACATTACATGGGAATAAATATCTTTCTGCTATATGTTGTCTAAGGTTATATCCTTCTAAGTGCTTTGTCTGTCATGTTATTGGTGATATGTAATCTTGCATTGCTACATTATTGTTATATTGCGTAGAATAATATATCCACAGTAAGACATCTAACATTTTGGCGTCGTTGCCTAAGTTCAAACTTGGCAGTCGAGGTAAGTAGGATTGGCGGGAGGGCGACATAATGGGTCGTACCTTCGACCAACAAGTCTTGGTAACTGATAATGACGGAGAAGACAATACCGAAGTAACCCAAGAGGACTAGTTAACACAAATCTTGGTTCACGTGTGGCACGTGTCGATTGACAAGTATGTGTAGCGGGAGGCTCGGGAGAGAGTGGTCTCGGCTGGTACGGTACACGCTGAACTCACGGAGAGCGGTCCTGTGTACAATCTTCTGGGTAGCCTTCCGAGATTGTTGGCCCGAGCATTGTTGAAACTCCAAAATCAATGCGAGATAGGAGAAAGGGAGCAGCGGAGACAGCAAATATTGCAACGATACAAAGAGAGGAACCAGAGGGAGGAGGAACCACGTGATACTAGCAGGCGTAAGTAACTCCGACAATTAATGCCCAACCTACCAAACAAGGACAGAAGGCAATGCATGAAGGCGGAGACAGAAGGAGAGAAGGAAGCCGAAACTGCCGTACAGAGGTCTCTGCGTATCCAAGAGCAAGCCGAGAGACGCCAACAACTACAACAACTAGTGAAACAATCTGTTGGTCCCCCATCATGTGCATGGGGCGGTGGAATACAACTGTCAAGACAGGAGTGGGAAGCGATCGCCAGAGAACTACCACTCCCGAGCAATTCTTGGATGCACGAAGGATCTGACACCGACAATTGGGAAGGTGGTGACTCGGTACGAACTTAACCAGCCGTACATTCCGAAGAGGACAATAGCCAAGAGGGAAATCTCGAAGGGGAGGTAGCGGATTTATTTGAGAGTATCTTGCAGAGCATCGACAATCTCGTTATCTCGGAGGGATCAAGAATAGGGAGAACAAAACCAGAGACTCCGGGGAGAAGAGAGTACTGGTACCACTACGAAGGAGGCAACCAAGATGTGAACAACAAAGGTGGAGGGGTAGAAGACACACGTAACCAGAGGTGCGGAAGAGGCACAGGGACGCGGAGGAGGAACCAACCCATTGACGTCTAATAACGTGCATGGTGCCTACCGTACGTGGCAAATGGCAAACCCTCGGAGAAGCAGAAACTGCCCAAATTCAGTGGAGACGGATCAGAGATCCGACCCGCCACTGTAAAACATGTGTAACGATATGGGAAGCAAATGGCCAGGATGACCACGACTATTGGTTGAAGACTTTTCCTGCCACCCTACGAGGGATTGCAATTGATTGGTACACGGACCTACCAGCAGGAGACAAGGCGACTTGGGATGACCTGAAAAAAACATTCCAAGAGTTCAGATTGCTATGTGATGATGTGTAAAGAGCCCGCCTGGCTCTAACCCTCAATTTGACTGCAAGGAATTCTAAAATTCTGGAATTTAATTCCTTTCCCCCAAATTTTCAACAAATATATATATGATTTTTGCTCCTTCCCAAAATAATGAAATTGCATTACAACAACTCAATTCATAACACTACTGTAATTCATAAACCACTACATCCAGGAAATTCACTATTGAATTCGATTTGAAAAGAATCATTAAAACTAAAAAATTCTAACATTATAACTAATGCAATGAACACTAAATGCGGCTGGAACCTGATTGTACTTCTTCGAACTAATCCAACAACGGCCATGATTTAAAGCAACGATGGCGGCTGCTGCTGATTGCTGATTGGGAACAAGACAGTGGCTGCCGTTAAGAATTACTCATGTCAATAAAGAACAATTGTAGACAAATTCTTTGGGTGGTGTCTAACATTTCCAGCTTGTCCTTCCTCTATGGCGTCAAACACTTGCAAATTTCCTACCGAGAATCCTCAATGCTGAACAAAGAAAATCACTCCACAATTCACCAGCATCAGATTTGCTGATTCAAAGTGCTATATTGAACAAAGAATTTACAATTCTTTGCAATCAAACTTCTTCCTCCAAACCCTTGTTTCGAAACCACAACCAAAATCATAAGTTTTCAAAGATGTGATAATATGAACCCCTTGCCTTTCACAAAGCATTGCTTTTATAATTAAAAAGTGTCTTCTCTAACACACTTTCACTTAAAACACTTTTATACTTGGGCACATATTGAGTAATATAATTTATTAACTCATTTGGCTCCAAAAATGACCTTTTCATCAATATCAAGAAATTATGACACGCAAGGTCCCTGTTTCTTGTGCCCAAGATTTAAAACTTTTCATCCTGGTTCCAATGAGCTATCACACTAAGACGCCCAACATATAATACCAACAATAATGGCAACCTTAGCAAATTTAATTAAATAATAATAATAATCCACTCGTCTTGCGAAAACAATTGAAGAAGCATCAGAATCGAAATCTGTCTGCACTGGAGTGATCCTGATGATACAAGATGATGAACGAACCTGACAGGGTGACTTACTAAAAGTAGACGCTCTCTCCAAGATTCTTGGAGCCCAAACCGAAAGCCAGAAATGAAAACTGAGAGCATCATTCAACTCCTCTAACTCATCTGAGCTCATCAGAACTATCCATTGACTTACTCTAAATAGTAAGCTCACACCAATGGCCCTCTAAACATCTCGCCAGACCACAAGGATCGCAATAATGACCTGGCACCAACAATTCAATGACCTGCTAAAAAATGGTTACATGATGATAAAGTAGTAGTAGAAATTTACAATACACGATAGGGAAAAAATGAAACGGTACGAGCTTACCACCGTAGGCTAAAGAAATTCATTGGTAAACTCGAAAACCAGCCAGCAGATGGTTTGAAAAAATGATGGTTCACTGAGGGACTAACTCCATCCCTAAGGAGGAAGATGAAAGTGGTGCCACCATCCTCATACACTGACGCCTACAACTGTGCGATAGATATTGAAAGTGAAAACAAGACATCCAGAGGTAAGAAGAAGACGAGTGATGACGATAGCACGGATGGGGATAGTGAGGGAGAATCCAAAACTATACAGACGCTACAAAAAGACATGATGAGGATGATGAAGGAAATGAGGGCTGGGAAGGAGACAAAAGATGGCAAGGAACTTTGGTGCACAGACTGCAAGTTGGAAGGCCATACCAAAACCAACTGTCCAAAGAAGGCATTTTGTGACATCTGTCATGTACTAGGGCACTCCATCAAGGAGTGCCATACAATCTGAAGGCAATGAGCTCTCAAGTGCTCTTTACCCAAGGGGAATAAACAACTCCGCTTGTCACACTTCCAAGAAACACAAATGCCTCGCCGGGAGGTTACCGCAACAACCAACGAGAAAGTAATGACAATAGCAACAATAACACACAGAGAAGTCGCATCCAGCACGATGCAAAGGGACGACCCATGATACAATGCCACAGATGTAACAAGTGGGGCCACTTTGTGCGGAACTGTTAGAGCGGCAGCGGTCAAGGTGGAGGAAGCATGCTATGCAAATGGTGTGGTCCAGGCAACCATGAGGATGTTGATTGCCCTAGGCAAAAAGGGGTAAACATGATAGAGGTTGCAAGCCCTGAAGAGGAGGTTCTTGCCATCACCAGGTCACAAGCAAGGAAACTCACGTATCTTGATCCTAGTACAGAGAAGGGAAGGTTGAGGGAAGCAAAAACCAAGGTTGTTTTGGCGCAACGACGACTCTCACACGACAATGTGAGTACTCCCGTACGGTCATCATCTGAGGCCAACATCATAGAGCAGATGTTGCAAGCCACTGTACCTGTACGGGTGGCGGACCTTCTAGAAACATTACCGCAGTTGAAGGTAGCCATCACTAAGGTAAACAACAATGAGGTACAGGTCACAACCAAGGACAAAGAAGGAAGGAACACCAGAAGGAAGGAAGGAAGACAGTATGATGGAATAAGAAAACAATACCACCACAAACCCTGTGTTGTTGGCGGTAGGTGTTGGCAGGATGCCTGCGGTAGTGGAAATGGAAATCATGGGATACAAAATTACCAATACCATTGTGGATGGGGGTCCGGAGTGAACGTGCTACCAAAAGAGACATGGAAGGTTATGGACAAACCAACATGGCATTAAACCGATAGGAACGCTAATGGGACAGAAGGTGGTCATTGGAAGTCAACAGTTTTTTCTTGACTTCGTGGTCATTGCTCTCGAGAAAAAGGGGTATGATGCCCTCCTAGGCAAAGGATGACTCATCACAGCAAAGGCTAACCATAATTGGAAAAAGAACACACTCTCTATTGAGAGTGACGGAAAGAAATATATCATTGATCTGCGCACTCAGACGATGAGCCAAGAATTGGCATCCGACTCAGAATCAGGAGACGAACGCCATAAAGAGGACGGGCTGGAACCTGCCGAGGAAGGTGTTCTGAGGCTAGGAAATTGCTTTGAGGATGAGACTAGTTCCCTCAACGGGTTATTTCACTGGCAGATAAAGGATTATGAAATCTTCCACCCAGATTGTAATATACTAGAGATTATTGAAATTGAAGTATAAAAAAAATATACCTACCCCCGGAGTACGCTCATTGTAAGGAAGGCGTAGCGAGGGTGGATGATACCCCCGTCCTCCGATTTGAAATAGACAAGACAGTAAAGGGGGGCAAAAACAAGGATAAAAAGAAACAAACACCCTTGTAAGCTTACAGGTAAAAGTACCAAGATCAGAGGAGGCCAAGGATCTCAAAAGCAGGAAAAAATTAAAAGATTGACCACGCTGAGTCGTATGAGTGAGAGGCCTGAGCAACCCTACAAACCGTACGACAACGACATCGACAAGCAATGTTGTACAGAACAGTTGTATGCCACAAGGAAAGGAAGGGGGCCGTACGCTGCATGGAAAGGAAGTGGGTCATACGGTGCATGGAAAAAAAGTGGGTCGTACGGTGCAGAGAAAGGAAGTGGGCTGTACGATACATGGAAACGAAGTGGGCCTTACAGTACATGGAAAGAAAGTGGGCCGTATGGTGTAGAGAAAACCATACGCACATACGAGTCGTACGACGTCCGCACGCTGGAGAGAGAGAGAGACATTGACCGTACCACCGTACGACACAGAGGGGTTCCATTGTGGGCCATCCGTATGACCGAGCAAAGGAAGGTTGTCACTTGTACCATTCATGGACTGCGTAGAGACATGAGGACTCGGGTTTAAATATCAAACTTTTCAACTTTGCAGAAATTGCCTAAAAACTCTATTTTTGGGCTTTATCAGCATTGTTTTAAACATCAAACAAAATCAAGAAAATGGTGTGCGCCGTGGAGTTTTGTATGGTTTTGAAGGTGCTAATTTGGTCTTGGCCTCCGGACCGCGTGAGGGGTGCTGCCCCTCGACCCTGCTGGGGGCGCTGCCCCCAGACCCCGCTGGAGGAACATGATACAGAACTGCACCCTACACTACCACCTGAGGGTGTGATAGTAGGGGAACAGACACTGCCAGTGGACGAGCAGGAAGACATACATGCTTCCATAGATAACGTGCTACAACTACTTGGAGTACCAGTGGAGCCACCTATAGAGGCACTTGAGCCAGTGCAAGAGGGGGGAGGTATGGTAACAGAAACAAAGACTACCAGTGGGAGGCCAGAGGAGGCACAAGAGTACCAAGTAGAAGTGATGGAAATCTCGGGAGCCTCAGAAGCACTCCCAGAAAGGGAGGAAGTGGGAGAGCAAGACATTTTACTACGATGGGTTACACCAGATCCTTGGGACCCCATGAGCACTCTTCATAAACTTGGCCGCCAGATGGAGGAGATGGCTCGCTTCATGGCTAGGATGGGAGCAACTACTAAGGAAATAGATGTTGGGCAAGACACAATAGTGGTACAGTTAGCAGAGAGGCTTCTGAGATTTATGAAGGAAGAATGTTACCAGAAATTCACGAGACACTTTCTTACAAAGGGATGACCACAAACAGAAACTACAGAGATGTTGGAGGCATGGGGTTGGCCTCACATTCCAGCAGGTCAGACAGGGATGATGGGTGTTCTTTACAACATAGAGAGGACTTACCAGGATTTCTTCCTTCAGCTGCAACAGGTGACTTGGTCTACACAAAGGGCCGAAGAGGAGCATGCAGTAGCACCGGGGTGTGAGATAGCCCTACAACAACGATTGGGAGAGGTAGAGGAGGACGTAGCCCAGGGAAGACTAGCACGTGCATGAGTAGAGGCATTGGAGAGGGAGCTAACCCAGGAGAAACTAGTTCGGGCTGGGAAGGAGGAACAACTCGTGGCCATAGCATTATGATTGGAAAACATTGAAAAAGATTTGAGGGACGCACTGAGGCTGTTGAAGGCAGGCCGCGAGAAACAATTGATCATGGACCGTGATCTGAGGCTTCTTCGACAGCAGCTGGCACATCCTACGTCCTCTATCACTCCAGGGACGTCCTCTCATCCCCCTCTCCAGTAGATTTCTTATGTGTCTACATCAACCATTTTTTTTTTAGTCGCTTGGAAGACGACTTCCTTTTTGGGGGGGGGGGTTGATGTTAGCCTAGTTTGTTAATAATAATTATGTTGTGTTGTATCGGCAATGTAATGGCAGTTGGTTCTTGGGTAGTTGTAGGAGGTTGGCGACGGTTGATTCACTCAACCAACCGTTGGGTACTTTATATGTAGCCTGTTGGCACTAAGAATGGATTACGGTTGTGATGACGTTATCCGGGGATAAAGCATATTTTTCTGCCAGATGTTGTCTAAAGTTATTGTATTATCCTTCTGAGTGCTTTGTCATGTTATTGGTGATATGTAATCTTGCATTGCTACATTAATGTTATATTGCGTAGAATAATATATCCACAGTAAGACATCTAACAATTTTCTTCTGTTGGCTTGAAAGTTGAAAATTAGGTAGGGAAAGGGTGTTAATTTAGCATTTTAAATTGGATGTAGGGTGTACAAATGATTGTTATCCTTTCTTCCACTGTGTTGAAAATAGTTATCTGTCGAGAAATAACAGTCATCTTTTATTCCATGGTGTACACACCCAAAAATGTCCATTCTTGACTACATTCTACTTTATCCTATTCCTGTCTATTAATCAAATAAATAGTAATTATTTATTTCATTGATTCGTTTCCTTACCCTTAATTATATAAATTCAATTAAGTCTAACCTTTGCATTTCCAACCCTCAAGAATTAATTAACTAATTAATACATGTGAGAGGACTCATCCTTAACTATTGGATTGGGTTAAGTAATCCTAGCCCTCGATCTTTCCTCAATCCTCTCCTCTCCCAAGTGCATCAATTCTTTTTATGACATTCAACATCCTCTCATTAACCATAACCCCTCATGAATCCTTCACCATTGATCTCTAAATCAGATCCTAGCCCTTAATCCTTCATCCTCAACATCTATAAATCCAACCCATCATAAGCCATTATTATCATTCATCTCATTGCAAAGTCATGTTTTTGATCCTCCAAGCAACCTATATTCCTCCATCCTTCATCAACTCCATGTAGAGCACGTCAAGAAGATTGAGGGAGCCATCTCTCAACACTTGGGCATATTCCTCTTCTTGCTCAATATGAGGAGTATTGGGGAGCAAGGTAAAGGTCTTTTGAATTTTCATTGCATTTTGATCTTTGTTTCCTTGTTTTTCATTGTCTTCACATGGCATTGCTCTTGATGGAATTTAGCTAGTGGAAGATGCTCATCTATTATCTTGTTCCATTGAAAATAAAAGCAAGCTAGAGAACGAATGGAAATTCCTTCTTCCAAATATAAGTATAGGAAGAAGAATCCCAATAGAGACCGTATATGACCTTTTGAGCTGCATTTGCTGTGGTTCAGGGGATTACCTACTCAGAAAGGATGACCACAAATTTTTGTCCCGTAGACTTTACAAATGAGTGGCCTAGGAAGATTTTTTCCTATGGCAGGCTTAATAGAATGTGATTTTAAGGCTTCTCTAGATGTGTCTGGTGTGAACAAGAGGAAAACTCTGAGGATCATACACTCCTATACAAATGTAGAAGTGAAATTTGGGACTAGCTAGTTCAAAAATTGAATTGAGAATGGGCGTTCTCAAAAGATACCAAGTCCTTACTAATTTGTCCTGGCCTTGCTTCAGCTATCATTTTGAAGCGGCTACTCCTTGGACCATTTTCCTAGCAGTATCTTGTGCAATCTCTGGTTAGAAGCAATAGGAATTTTTTTTAGCACAAGGCCCAATCTTCGACAGAGATTCGCTGATAAAGTTGATGTTGCAATTATAGAAATAGTGAACTACTTGCAAAATTAACAACCCTTGTGCTAGGCTAGATAAGAGCATAGCATTAAATTGGCAGTCTTTTAAACTTCTTTGCGTTTAAAACTTTAAAGTCAATTGTAAGAAAAAGTAATTTATATACAGATGAAGTGGATTCCACAAGCATCTAATTTTTGAAATCATGAAAATGAAATGATCACACTGTTGGATGTCATTGATGTTAAGATAAGTAAAGATACTTGGTAAACACATTTTGTTGACTTAGTTATATGCATTTCAGAATAATGAAATGGATTATATGCTGGAAGTTGCAGGAGTAAATAAACTCGTCCCTGATGTGCAGTAATGATGCAAAAGAAATGGCTACGATTTTTACTGAATGTATATGGAAACAAACGTATAAACTTGAATCTCTGACATACTAAGCACTGTGTATGGAGTTTTAAAAGATCTTCTTACAAACAAAATTATGTGTGAGCAACAGAGTTAATTGATGCCATGTTTTATCAGAAACGATACCTATCAAGTCAAGAAGTTCTTTGTATCACCTATCAACGGTTGGCACAACCTCAATCACTACCTTCAGAAACCATGGCAATATAGTAATGTTCGACTAATGAACACAGTATGTATTCCTTCGCGGGGGCCTGATATTTAATGTCTATATACTTTGTGCTTGAAGATAGTGTTATTACAGCACATTTGAATAATAGCGTCTCCAGATATCATTACAAGTTGAAATTCTGAGATTTATACATGGTATCACTAATATATGCGCATGACATTGTTAAAGTTTTGAAGATTTTATTGGGCTTAAACATCTGAGAGACAGATGTCGTTGATTTGGGAAAACTTCTATACAAGGCGACAACTATGCAGCAGGTGTTTAAAATATCTTTTAATTAATCAAAGGTCCGTAATAATGCCTTTGTTTATATGAGAATGGTTATCGGGATGGAGTCTGTCATGTTAGAATGTCGACTCAGCAATCAAATATATTTTGAACACCATCTATTTTTAAAGATTGTCGGGTTGTCCAGTTCTGTGCATACTAAACGCAATAAACAATTGTAATCTTTTGTGTTATTCGGAACTTGTCTTGTTCAACAAATTCAACATGGTAGTTAAATCTACGTGGATACACATGGACAAAAACAGTTTGAAACTAATTGACTACCGTTTTCGGTAGTTCTTTTGTTTGTTATAAATATGTTGGTAAACATTCAAAAGGGAGTGAAGAAAGTGTGAATGAAATAAGTGGCACAAGCGCATAGTACCATAGAAAGTTATGAGTTGAATTGAAAGGGGATAAGCTTATTCGAAATTTATTCATATACAGTAAGGATTGGAACGAAAGCCACCAGGATGCTGCAGTGACATAAAAGATGGAGTACTGAACATACTATTTGCAGGTGATTCTGTGACGTTAATTGAAGTTTGAACTAGTTGGTTGGATCTTTCTGTATTCAGGTATATTGTTCTCAGAAAATTGTTTATCAATCCTGCATTACAGTCAAGTTCAAGTAGACTGATAGAGATTGATATGATTTAAACCTTCTAACTTCTCTCAGATAACAAAAGATATGCCTTTCAGATTGAAGTAATATTGTTGCATTTACAGCCATATACATTTGATTCAGTCTGTAAGAAATTTACACATATTTCAGATTGTATAGAGTATTCAGAGGATTGTAATAATCAGTCTACAGCACTTTGTTTATAAAAATTGTCACAGAAGTATAGGTGGTTTAACAAATCTTCAGATTTGAATTGAATTGTAAGATTGGTCTTCAGATCATTCAGAAATTGTAACTGAATTGGTGTTCAGATAGTTTGAGTGGGTGTTAAAGATGTGGAAGAGTTGGTGCTCTTGAGAAGGGGTTGATGCTCCTTGGGGTTGGAGCCCTTAAAATTGGAACTGGATATAAGATTCGCGAGGCTGGATTAGGACAGTAGATCCTAGCAGCATTACTCACCGTGGTTTTTCCCTGTTGGGTTTCCACGTCATATTCTTGTGTATTGTCTCTCTGTTTAGTGGTGTTCCTTCTTATTTCTTGTTTGGTGCATAAACTTCAACATATGATTAAAAGTAATTGACTAAAGGATCATATTGGTTAAAAGGAGAAAAAGTTTATCTACTCCTAATTCACCCCCCTCTTAGCAGTAGACCTGTGTTCTACAAACACTACGATTGCAGATGAAAAATAAAACAAAGATATTGAAATTTCAATTCAATCTAATAATTTTCAATATAATGCATAGTGGATTTATAAAGATATTTATTTTCCTATCAACTACCCAAAACTACTTACGGGAATGTAATTTCCCACAACTAACTATTAATAATTTACTTAAAACTATTTACTAACCTAATTAATGTAATATAAACATTCCCCTCATTATTACATTAATCCGAACAAAGGTGAAACATTGATAAACTATTAAACACAACCTTTTTGGAGACTTTGAAGTGCCTTAACCAATCCTCCTTGCTCATCTAGGAAACACCAGATTGACTCCATTGATAGATCTCCTAATTGTAGAACTTGCAAATCTTTGCACAATACGAGAAAATAAAGTATCTCCAATCTCCTTGCACAATGAGAGAACAACCTTACTTCAGAAGTCCACATCTCCTTTGAAAGTGTTAAATCCCTCTTTAGTGCTGCACATGAGAGAACAATTCTCGCCCGAGAGTCCACGTCTCCTTTGAGTGTGTCAAATCCCTTCTCTTATGCTGTGGAAACAATCCCCCCTTTTCTTCACAAAACTCCAACCAAACAAGAATACATTAAATGCACTCACAAGAAATCTCAAGATGTCAAGCCCCCCCTTTTCTAAGACTCGCAAGAAAACTTAGGATACCAAGCCCCCACTTTGTAAGGGTCATAGATAAGGTGCTTTTCATGCAATGAATCATCTTGGAGCAAGAAGCTTGCTAGGGATGATAGATGTCCTCTTGCCTCCATTTCCTCCAACCTACAATATGTCATCTTTACACTATCTACCAAATGTAGCATGTGAGTCTCTTTAGGCCTTGGAACCCTTGCTAGATGTAGTTGAAATGGCCCTAAGAATACAACCAATATTCAATATATGTGTGGCCATAATTAAAAGAAAGAGATTAGATGTTGATTTCCATTGCTAATGCATGCTTGACATTTATAACCCCTTAAGAACTAATGTGTCCAATAAAGACCCTTATATTCAGCTAGTTTCCCCTTTTTCAAATCTTATACTTCAAAAAATATAGTTTTTAATAATTCTATACTTGTTTTTAATACCTTAGACAAAAGTATACCCTAATTTGAGCCCACAACCACTTAATTCCAAGTGCATTTAAATAACCAACTTGCTCATGCACCATATGTGATGAGAATCAACTCAAACAATTTATCCTCTTTTCTTCACATTTTTTAAACTTAAAAACTGGTCCCAAAATAAGAAAGCAGATAGATAACCCTAACCTTCGCGCAACAAATGATAGAAAGACAACTTACAGATATCCACACTTCTGCTACACCACTCTGGTTTTTTCTTTAGTCTGATTGACTCTGCAGACAAATCTGTATTGTTGAGCACCTTATTCATCTCTCAAATGCACTTGTTTTCGCCATACATAGTCAATAAAACTCTTTGTAAAATACATAGTCAATAAAACTCCTCTTTTGAAAATACATAGTCAATAAAACTTCTCTTTGTAAAATCTTTCAACTTAGATGGCCTTTTGTAAATGCTGGCCAAAGTTTTGCTGGTCCTTTTGTAGTTATGAAAGGGAAGAAGTTACTTGAAATTACACCTTTCTTCTACATGTTTGTTAAGCCTCCTATCCTATCTGCCCTTGTTTTATCCACTACACTTTACAAATAATTTCAATGCCACACTATTTTATTCCATCTCTTTCTTGCAGATTTTACAAATAAATCAATAGCGGTCTTTCATATCTTTCATGCAGTCAGCAAACAACAATTCACACCGAACTTCTACTTTATACTTCTCGTGAAATGTAATGTCCCCTTTTTCGTGAGTGTCATCTTTCAGAGGATTAGCGTATTTCCTCACTCTCATAGGCTAATGGAGTTGTTCAGAGGGTCCAGTTGGCAGAACCAGAGGCCAATTCCCACTCCAGTGGTCAGGGATGTTCAGGATTGCTCTTCGTTTGAGCCAGATCGACACACTTACTATTTATAGAAAGTGTCTATTTCGGGAAAACTCAGGGTTTCTATCTTTAGTAGGGCGCCTGAACAACTAGGCGACAGTGTTGAGATTGGGTATCGTTGACTAGAGCAGTTATTCAGAGACTTACTATTTATAGAAAGTCAATTTAGGGTCAGTGCCATATTTGGCAGGGCACTTGGACTCATGGTATGCACAGTGATTGACTCATTCGTCAGTTGGCTCAGTTTGAGGGACTTACTATTTATAGTAAGTCATTTATGCCCCATTTTTGCTATCTTTGGCAGTACACCTGGACTTGGTATTAGCAGGGTTCATCAGTTAACGAAGTGGAATAAGTTTATTGGCTCGGGTTTACGGTAATAATTATTAATAAAGAATTCTTTATTAATAATTAATTATTAAAAGTTATAATATAAAATTTTTATTTAAGTGGGGACAATTGACTTTATAAGTGCATTAAATAAATGTCATAATGAGGGGGCCTATTTATTTATTATTTCCCTAAGTCAATTTGGGACACTAAAAAGGCATCATTAATAGTTATTAATTGTATTATGATAGTTGGCGCCAAAGTTGAAGGAATTAATTAATTTATTATGAAGTCAACTTTGCATCAAAAAGAAAATATAATAAAAAGCTAAGTTATGGCTTTAAGTTATTAAAAGTGTGAGAGTGAAGCTTTGGATCAACTTCCGCTTAGCATTTATACAAGCCTTCATTTGGTGAAAATGAATTCATTCTATTGTGCATTTGTTTGTGTTGATTTGGGTGAAGTGAACAAACAAGGGTTTAAAGAATTTCAGCGTGGTGGAATTGTGAATTCTACACAGGCTTCAACACTTTGAATTGGTGAAACATCCTACTAATTGTGCAATCCAATGATGACTTTACACAGAAGCCATGTTTGAGCTTAATTGGTGAAGTTTTGAAGATTTTGGACTAGGGTTTGAGCATGTGTTTGAAGGTTTATCAGCTGCAGATCCTAAATATATTATTGTTGCAATTATAAATCAGATTACAAGCATTTGTTTGTTGAATAATTCATCTGCTGTTGTTATTCATCCTTTCAGAGGGTTTTAGGCATGTGTTACTTGTGAATTCATTAATTGTAACTCCTAGATTTTCTGAGTATTGTTATTTTAGATAATAGGGGTTATTTAATGAACTGGGTTGTCAATATATTGTAAAAATTCTGAGTATTCAAACTGGTATAAAAATCTGGAATTTTCAGCTGTGTAATGAGTATTCAATTTCAGTTTTGTGTTGGAAAACTTATTGTTACAATATCTTTTATTTGTTGCATTATATTGTCATATCAAACATTGCAAATATACCACATTCATTCATCAAGACAAACACAAACAAGGCAGAAAATTTGTATTTACAAGAATCTACTTGGAGAGGGTTCTTACATGAAATACTGATGATTTCTTCATTCCTTTTCTAGGTTTTATTCTACTCTTTCCAGAACATTTTGAATTTTGAAATTTTATTGAAAGATGAAAAAGATATCGTAGTTTCACTGCAACTGTGTTAGCTTGATGTAAAAAAATGTGACATGTCATTTAGAAACAAAAACAATAACCAGCAAACCATTTGTCTTTGCTAGCAGCCTCTTCATTTCTTCCTTACAGGCCTAGCATCACAAACGCTCTGATACAGAATGAAAACTAAAATAAAACAGAGATGCTGAAATTTCAATTCAATCGGATAATGTTCAATACAATGCATACACAATGCAATTTATTTTCCTATCAACTATTCCAAAACTACTTATGAGAACATAACTTCTCACAACAACTAACTATTAATTATTTATTCTAACACTTTAAATTAACCTAATTAATGTAATATCCAACTATTTTTACAAACTGAACTCTGATGAGGCTTCAAGAGGCAATAGTGGGATGCATTTAATGGGATGATAATGAAACCCTCATAGGAGCATCTTCTAATTTGATACCTAGAAGAATCAATAATCTGAAGTGGCATTGGTTGAAGGGCTAAAAGTGGCACTTGTCTAGGACACTTGATGCTTGGAAGTAGACGGGGATGTGTGATAATTAACAAGTCGAGGAAGTGAGATGTCTATTCCCAATCAAAAGCTGGAAAATAGCTTTAGAAGCAGCAGGGTTTCGCTATTGGTTGTTTGATTCATAAGCTTTTGTTGTTGCCAAAAGGAAACCAATAGGCTTGCAGACCTTATGTTCAGTGTTGAGAATATCTAGTCTTTTTCACATATTTATCAGCTTACATTCAAAGAATGGACTGGGCTATAGAACTTGGTAACTGGAGAGGGTCCCATTGGCCCCAAGATTGATATAAAGGATACATTGAGAAAGGCATTGATAGAAGGGCAATGATTGCAAACTATAATTTCAAGTAGCCCATGTAATTTAGCCTTATACCTTATTTATCAAGCAATTAAAGAAAGAGGGTATATTGATAACAAAATACTGATACACTGCAAAAATACAACAAATGTAGACAACATTGAAAAGACTAAATATGTGAATCAGTAGGAATCGAAGAAACCTAGAATCAAACCTTATTACCACCCTCATTTATCTTCAAAAATACTCAATTGCAATGAGAGAGTTCTTAAGTAATGATAATTAAAGTTATAAAAGATACTCGGGGATTTCAAGTCAGCAATATGCAACATAAAACTATAATGATACATCGTTATTCTGAAAAGTGATTTAGATCCTATTAGCTAATTTTAAATGTGCTTTGAGAATGATATTATTCCAAAGGAAGAGGGCATGTAATGAATCTAATAAAATATCAGTCAGTCACAAAGATTTGTCTTGTAGGGATAAGTCCCTACACACATGTACTGCCCTTTTCTTTATATTTGGTCCCTATTCGCCTATTCATAAATATCAGACAATTTTATTCTTTTCAACCGAGTATATAAAGCTAAACCTGTCAGATTGAAATTATTTTTTAGAAGAGGGAAAAGTAAGCAACGAGAGCCACATGAGATCCCCAGATTCCCGTTTTTTAATGTTCCAAGTTAGTTTCAATCCTTCTACTACAATATGGGCAAAATATTGGTTTGGGTGCAGGGATTCATTGGTTTTTTTCGGACCTCAAGTTCTGTACGATTTGGTTATATCTGTTAAATGCCTAATCATTAGTTATCAATGATAGGTCACATTTATAAATAGTGACTTTTTACAACTATTGATGTTTAAGTAGGCATATAACAATGTCTACACAAAAATAATGAGTATGGTAAATAAAATTAAACATACTATATTTATTATATGCATACAATAAAAAAATTGTGCTGATGATTCAAAAGATAAAACGAGTCATGAGAAATGATGTATCACGTTGGTTTATATAGTTTATTCAAAATAGGAAATCAGTGAATGGTCATGGTCAAACTGAAGAGCAGTGACCAAATCATCATATTTCTCTTCATTGAGAGCATCCAAACGAAAAGTGAGTTTTTAGAACCAGGTTTACTAGCACTAGTAGTGGTACCACTCCAAGTAGCTCTGCTTTGTGGCTCCAGAGACGTTCAGTTTTATTTAGTGGTGTCGGTTCTTTTATCGTGTTTTTATTTATTTGTAATCTCTGTTTCAATGAATCGTATTATTTACTGTCATTTGACAGTGGGATATGCCACTGGTCCTTCTTGTGTATGCCCTGAGTACAGGACTGCCATACACAGGATGTTTTCGGGCAAGGTCTCTGATAATAGAAGAACACGGGAACATCTGGGAGGTACATAGACTGATTTCATTATAACGGCCTCCAAAGCGGTATCATATATCCTAGCTTCCAGTTAAGCACACACTGTAAAGGATATTATGCACATTGCAAACACCGGATACCATTTTTTGTGTTATTGTCATGCCAATCTGAGCACATAGCATTTGTTTGAAGACTATACTTATAGCATTCATTAGCGTACAGTTAATTTTAGTAAGTATACGTTTAATTTCAGAATTAAAGCATTGTCAAAAACTTACTCCCTTTTTTATGTTTGGTTTGTATTTTCTACAAACATAAGAAAGAATCCATTTCTCGTGAACATGTCAAATGTAACTGGTGTTCTGCTGTCTTGTCCATCAGTGGTTGTGTTGCCTGGTTCAGTCTTTATTTTTTAGTCTAATTCATAAGGAGAAAATTTCACTGCAATTTGCTAGGCCCGCGTTTTAATTTGTTGATGCAAAGTCTTAATATTCTTGTAAATCTTAATATGAATTAATATTTAATTTTCTGCTAGCAGCGCCTCCGGTATGATGCTGAAGAAGAGTTATGGAAACTGCAAACAACGAGGAGTACTAGTACGACCGAACCTGAGTCACAGTTTAATAGTTATCAGTTTGAAGAAACCAGTAGACAACATCGGGAGGGATGGGATGCTTGGAAAGACTACGAAAATCTGTACTATCACTGGCAATCCCATCCAGAAGGTTTTCGGACTGATAATAGTGCCCATCAAGGTCCAAAGAACACCAATGATGGAGTTCGCTGGAATGATCATAAGTGGAGTTACATCTAAAGGCCATTTTCTAACAAGCATTTTTCACTGCACATATTCCATCGTGTGTTTTTATGGTACTTTTCAGAATGGCATTGGTGTGTTATGGATGAGGCATCCCAGGGCTTCTTTTCGCGCATGTGAAGTCAAATGTATGACCTATCCAATGGGGATTCAGAGCGTTGTTATCTCATTCCCAAAGGAGATGCAGATTTTAGCTTTTTGTGTGATATCCTGTACAGGGCAGCTAATAAAGCATATTGAGTTTGTAAAATTCGTCATTTTTTATGAAAGAAAAATAAGTTAGGAACGAGGTTTTGCTGTTACGAGAAGAAACTTTACATTTTGTGTAATATGTTGGGTTGATAGTTTCTACATTTGTAATGAAATATAGAACGACGAAAATAATGTACCATGGATTAAGGTCTCCGACCTATTGTATTTTGAGTTTGTAAAATTCTTCAATTTTGATGAAAGAAAAATAAGTTAGGATTGACATTTTGCTGTTACAAAAAGAAACTTACATTTTGTGTCATATGTTGGGTTGACAGTATATATATTTGTAATGAAATTTAGAACAACAAAAATAATATGCGATGGAATAAGGTCATTTTTTACCTATTGTGATTTGCAGCAATGGTTTCATCTGTCAAGATGAGCTATATGATATTCACAAATTTTCCACGACACAAATATATACCTTGCCAAACGCCTGAATGTATCCCATCAAATCTTCCTGAAAATTTTATTTGGAAAATGTATGTTCTGAACAAGAAGGAATCTGTGTTTTGTTGTAATCAGTAGTTTATTTGAAGTTTGGTTTCCTGAAGGAATAATTTATTAGCATTATCCATTTGGAATTGAACTCGTTAAATATAGATACCCGGAAAGAGCGACGTTTGGAAGATTTGTGCAAGCCTTTGTTGGATGCTTCTTGTCTTCAGTTATAATTGTGAACTGATTAGTATAATAGAAATGGCAATGCTTTAAGTGGATATACTTAAACAGCTATTATCATATCATACTTCGGATAATATATGAATCAATGGTGGCTTCTCAAAGTGTTGGATCTTCGTGAGTTGGTTACGTTGATGAAAATGTTCATTGTTTTTCTTTACTCTGCCAAATTTGAATTTTGAATGGAATTAGCATAGTGATGACAGAATTCAAAATGTAAAAAATATGTGCTCCTGTGTCAGGAGAGACGACTGAGACAATCTATGGGAGCTTGCCACTACACTAGTGGGGCAACTCTGGATAAAATTGAGATGGATGTGATTGCTGGCAGGGTGAAACCTGCTCTGATAGCGACGAGAGTAGCCAACAAGAAGATCTGGAGACACGTGAATGACAGTGCAAAAGGCTCCAACCCCATGAACCAAAAACTCTTTTTAAAGTGCTGGAGCTCCAGGCTAACTTGCTTGCTTGATTCTAAATCTTTAGTATCACATTGAATAAAATAATAATCTTTTCATTCGGAGGAATTGTAACCTGGCAATTTCACTTCTACAGCACGATTGCAGAGTCTTCCAAAACCGAAGCACAGTGTACATTGCAGAGGTGAAAAAACAAGTCCATCAAAATGGATATGAATGCTTCTAAAACAATTAGGGGAAGAGGCCCATTTACTGTCCATGTTCTGATGGTCCCTGATGGTCCTTCACTCCTTGCTTGTCCAACCCCTTCAATTACTAGTTTTAAAAACACTAGAGAAATGATAATTTAAAAGTCCATTAACAAATTTCACATGTACTAATAGCCGTCCACTTGTACCTCCAATTGTTAAATTTTGTAGACTTTAATTAGACGAAGTGAACAACTTTATTGGTGTAGTATTGGAGCATTTGTGCACAAGTATTGGTAAAAACAGTTATTAGAGGAAAATGTATTGGTTCTTAGAGGAATATGTTTTGAGGTTGTTGCACTGCACACCTATTGGGACATATTTAAGTAGGTATTGGATAACATTTTGAAATGACCATTTTTTACCCTTGCATACATAACAAAATCCACAATGTTTGTTGTTACTTCCCAAAAGCCAGAACAATAACTATAAGTAGTTAAGTTGCTTACACAGACAACAAGAAAAAATCCTTGAAATCGAATGTACTGTTTAGGATTTGTGGGTGTGCGAAGTTTGCTATAATGGCTACTAGCACTCTTCGCCTATACTAGTTCAATTTGCATTGACATTTTTGTTATCCCACTCTATGATTTTTTTTTTCTTCGTCATCCTAACTATGGATCATAGTTTGAGGAACAAGCTAGGCAAAACTATACAACCATCTACTCTGATCTAATGGGAGAAGTGAATGTAACAAGACAATACATTAGGAGGTATAACCTAGGGAAGCGTTTTCCCATAAAAATTCAACATTGATGTTAAAAAGCATTTTTGTGGCGTATTTGTTGGAGGATAGCTTGTGCCAAATTTATGACATTGTTATTGAGATGTCTTTGAGCAAGGAGGAGATAATTTGAATATATAGAGTCGAGTTCAAAACTTGTAAAATATTTTTCATTTGTGTATCTAAACTCCCTCTGGGAGTCGACCCAATAATAAAAATGCATTTAAATATTATTTCTATAAGAGACGACCCCCTTGAGATGTGCACCCTAACCTAAGAGTTGTAAAAAAATTATAATAAACTTTTTTTTGCTTGGACTGACCTCATGGAGATGGATGCCCGCTTTATCATTAAATTATCAAATGCTATCTTAGTCGACCATAATGAAGTGAGGTAACTGTTGGTAAAGCGGTGGTGAAGGGGTGCATTTTGCAAGTATAAAATAAAGATCATTTGGAGCTTATTTTATCAAGCATTCTTTGAATATTATTCCATCTAGAGAGCAAATTTAAAGCAAACCTTATAAGTAGAAATAAGTAAAATTCATGAGTAGATTTTAAGGTGATTTATTGCAGACTTGTGAGCAAAAAATGTTAAAAATCATGAGCATATTTGAAGGTGATTTTTTGTAGACCAATGAACAAATATTATTGAAGATTTATTAACAAACTTAAAGAAGCATTTTTTTAGCATATTTGATTCAAGAAGAAGATCAAGTACTAAGCATATCACTCATCACTACTAAATGGCTCATCAAAGCATCACTACTAAATGACTCATCAAAGACATTTAAATCTTGTAAAAAGAGATCTGACATTATTGGATAACTTACTTTCTCCAAGATAGCGATTGTTTTTGTTTCTAAAGTTTTGGTTTTCTAATCTAAGGAAAGAAAGACTTGCTTTAACTAATGCTATTAAAAGATGCAATCTAGTGAAACAAAGCATTCAAATTACTAACTTAATCTAAAGACACACATTGAAAGACATAACAATGTATGAAAATAATTTTTTTAATGTGCCTTTTTACTTATTTGGAATCAAAAGGGAATGTAACAAATGTCAGGTTCACTAAAATCTTTAGTGGTGAAAAAGGGATAGTCTAAACTAGTGACTTGATTAGGACCAAACCTTCTTTCACTAAAAATTGGAATATGAACCACAAAAGGTGATGGTGTGCTTGACTAATACTTACTCAAAGAGAGACAAGCAATGTCATTTTCTCTCCTTCGGGTTCTATTTCACTGTCATAAACAATTGCTTGACAAATGCAAATCAACTAGGTCCCAGAGCATGTAAACAAGAACATATAACTAGTCTACACAAACAAATTGAACTTTGTAAACAATTGAAAAGTACATATTTGAAAAAGAGATACAAAAGTGCACATGACTAAAAGTTGATCCAAAATGGCTAGAGATTGTAGCTAGGTGCCCTAGTCATAAATCTTGTAAAAAAAGATCTGACATTATTGGATAACCGTTAGAATAGGTAAAACCCTATTCTCCCAAGAACACCTACATGCAAACCTGTCACATGGAAGAAGCAAAGACAGAAGACAAAAGAAGCTATGGAGGTCAAAAAGCCAGAGACATCATATCCATGTTCAAAGAATGAATTTCTATTATGAACAAAAATGATTACAATTCAATCTCCTTATGAAATGCAAAGAGGTGAATCCTTATAAAAGGATACCGAAACCCTA
>MU223745.1:1274750-1303947 GCA_018584345.1 Thuja plicata
ATGTGGAGGCATGTTAACAATTACATAAATCATATTAGTATCAATCTTGATTACACAATAAAAGATAATAAATCCCAATAGTTTGTTGGCATCTATGCTAAAGGCAAATTTAATGGGATTTAATCACATTTTGTAAATTTGAAGTCTTTCAAAGATAAGACAAAGATTCTCAAAGTGGTCTTGGTGAGTTATAGACTTAGCCAAGATGTCATTAATGTAATCTTCTAAGATCCTAATAATCAAATAATGGAATATTAGATTCATCACATTTTGGTAAGTTATGCCACCACTATTTAATCCAAATGACATGACTACATAATAGAAAGTACCCCAAAGGGTTACAAATCCCATCATATATTGATCTTAGATCAATAAGGATTTTGTTACATCCTAAGAAGCCATCCATAAAGGATAAAAAGGCATAGCCTATACTTGAGTCTAAAATATATCAATATTAGGAAGCAAAAAATCATCTTTAAGAGAAGTCTTGTTAAGAACCTGAAAGTCAATGCAAACACAAATATGACCATCAAGTTTACTAAGAATAATGATATTAGATGTCCAAGGTGAATAGTTAATGGGACAAATAAAACTAGTCTTTAGAAGCTTTTCTATCTTAATATTGATGATTAATGTGATCTTTGGATTCATTTTAGTAGTCTTTTTCTTGGAATAATTGGAATCATGATATAGAATTGTTAAATTTTAAGGTGACTCTACAACACCCCCAGGATCAAATGAAAGACCAAGATAGCTTCCACAAGAGAAAGATAAGACAATTGGAACAAGATGCAAGAATGATATTATTGCTAATAGACAGAATCAACTGGATTACAATACCATAATTGATGGCTTCATTGATTCAACTTGATTGATTTACAAAGTAGATAGGCAAGGCAATAAGAGACTGTGATAAGGAGTAGATAATTTATCACCTATACAAGATGGAACCACATGTCCACCAAAGGTGGATCATCCTCCATTATGCAATGAAGTATGTGCAACATGTGGAGGATGATCATGTAATAAGTGCACTAAAGGTGGAGACAACATAGAGTGTAATGTGATAAATATCACAACCTATAGTTGAATTTATCCTACAACATGTGTAAATAAAGGTGCAAACTCTTAAGTGTCTCAAATGAAAACTACTATGTATGCATTATCCTAAGTAAGCTTAAGTAAAGTGTAATTAGTGAATATTTAATTACAGCAACACCCCCCCTAAGTGTAACTTAGGGGAATGCACTTAAACTCGCGATGCAAGATGGATCCTAGCTACTAGGCCATGTTAGGTACCCATGTACAATATGTAATGCGATGCAATGTCTCATAAACTAGTGGAGAAAGGGAGAAAACCACATGGGACAAAACTCCCCTCGAAAAGAGAGATGAAAAAAAACAAGATGCATGGATGGAATCAAGACCCCCCAAGGACTACATACATCGTGTATATACAATCAATTATTCCTCCGTAGGAAGGAAAGGAGATAACATAACCCCCAATGATGAATAATGTCCTGTGAAAATGGTGAGTTATTGAAGACAAAACATAGTCTAATGCCTACAAACAACATTTCTCCCCTTTGGAAGAAGATAGACCAAGTACAAATGCAGGAACACTTCCATTTTGGATAGGAACTAGGAAGTGGAAGCCAAATGTAGGATGATGAAGATGCCACAAACCAATACATATCCAAATGAAAGGAGGGAGTCTCCAAATATACATCTTTGAAGACTGAATAGCTATCTCCATGTTCAAAGAAGCCATCACATAAGCATGATCAACCTAAACCAAGAATTGTGACATATCAAGTGAAGGAAGACACTCATGAATGCCAATCTTCAAAGACAATGTAGAAGAATCTCCAAATTTGATGAAGTTGTCATCAAAGAGAAGAGAAAACCCCTCAAGTATGTTTCCCAAATCTGAAATGTGTGACTCCACAAAAAATGTAGCAATATCTAGAAAATAGGAATCCCAATTAGGAAGACAAATATATATCTCTTGCAATGAATCATTGGAATCACCAACAAGAGATTACAACTGGAGTCTCTTGATCATCATAACTCTCAAATGCTGCAAATTATCCGATCTCCTCTAAGGTATCATCATCAAAAGGAATGATATTTTCATCATCAAGTGGAAGGAGGCAATCTAAAGCAGGATCATCTAGGAAAGGAGGAACATGTGGATCTCCAAAAATCTCCCAAATAATGGTCTAAATTGTGCGTGGGCATTGAATACGTCTGAACTTTGGGTATATGTCATAAAAGAGACACAAACTAATGTTTCTACCAATCAAATCTATGATATGATAATTATTTTCACCCCAAACATATTGCTTCCACTGCTACTTTGGCTCAGGAATGAGTCCATAAGGATGAGGCAAGAGATTAAGCCATCTGCAATGTGTGATGATTCCTTTGGTCCATGAATCATAATTATCCTTAGTCAAATTTACTACAAAAGGATGTGTTTCATAACCCATGATTACATTAATGATACACTTCTCACATAATAAATTGAGATCAACAACTAATTACCCCCCACATTACACTTTAAAAAACAAGGAAAAGTTGACTTCTGATTACACTGATTACAACTACCAAAATTAGGCTATAGAAGACTCTAGTGAACAATGCATAAGATCCATCAAAGATCCAAGAAAATATAAGTGCCAAATTAGGACAAAATAGACCAAATGTTGAAAGTGATATGTCCACTCACACTAGCTACAATCTGATAGCATAAACATGTAGACAAAAAACTATGCACTTTAAAAAAATTTGGCACCCAAAAATGTGTTCGTATGAGCCTGAACGGAGCCCTGAAAGTTGCAAAAATCAGGATTGGATAGGTATGGTCATTAAAAAACTATTTTTTTTGTAAAATCTATGAACCAAAATCATAAAATAACACCACCACTAAAGATTTCATGATTTTCTACCCAAAAAAAAAAATTATTCAAAAAAGGAGTTAAAATGAGTAAGTTTTGAGCCTTCAAAGTTGGACTCCAAAATTAAAAAGCTCAATGGTGAAGGGGAAAAAAATTCAAACTCTACTAATGTCAGCAAAATTTGAGGTTAAATTTAATGGTCATAAAAATATCTCAACAAACAACCCTTGAAAATGACGTCCAAACACTCATCAAAATAAATGATTTGAAAAGCCATGTGTTGGGAAACGAGTAGTGTGCTTTTGTTGACTGTGCGTATGGAAGGATGACATGGACTGTTGATGTGGATTTCACTGTACGGATTACTAGATTTTTGATTTGTGGCATAGCACAATTTTTTATAGCCATGTGTCCTCCGAGTAGTCGGGGGTTTGGAAGAAGCGACAACAGTGGTGCCACTTGTGGTGATGATTCCAGTGGGGCTCGAGACTCCCTAAATGCCCCACATTTGTGGAAATGTGAGTTTTATGTTGTTTTTATATGCCAACTCATGATGACAATATAAATGTGAGATTTCCAATTGGTGTTGTGATTTGAAAATTGTTGTTGGTTTCTATGGCCTGTAAGGTTAAACCTAACCTTTCTTCGAATCTCAAGCATATTGTTCTATCATGTATACAAATATATAGCCTTGAAAAAATGATAGGGGGAGGGTCTGCAGACCGCTAATTTTTTCCTAAGAAAATATAGAAAAAAAAAACCAGTAAATAAATTTGAAATGCGCAGAACAGAAAAACTTATAAAAGTTTTTTTTATCGTATTGAATTGCACAGGTGGGCCACATGGTATTTTTGCACAATATTTTTGCCTCAAATTTGACTTTCACCCAATATAGGTAAATTTATAGTTGATTTTAATTGAAACAACCTCTCAGATGCAATGATGATGCCCAAACAACCTCATCCTACACCCACAATTGAATCAAGCCAAGTTTGCTACTCTTGAGAAGAAGTCTTCACACCTTGAGAGCTCTAATACCATGTTAGAGTTTTAGGTGACTCGACAACACCCCAGTGATCAAATGAAAGACCAAGATAACTTCTGCAAGAGAATGACAAGACAATTGCAACAAGATGCAAGAATGATAATATTGCTAATAGACATAATAAACTAGATTAAAATACCATAACTGGTGGCCTCATTGATTCAAATGGAATGATTTACAAAGTAGATATGCAAGGAAATAAGAGAATATGATAAGGGTTAGATAAGTTATCACTCACACAAGGTGGAATCACATGTCCACCAAAGGTGGATAATCCTGTATTATGCAACAAAGTATGTGCAACATGTGGGGGATGATAATGTGATAAGTGTATTAAAGGTGGAGAAAAAACATAATGTGAAATGTGATAACTACTATCACAACCTAAAGTGTAATAAAGGTGCAAACTCCTAAGTGTCTCAAATGCAATCAAATGCAAACTATTATGTATGCATTATCCTAAGTAAGCTTAAGTAAAGTGTAATTAGTGAATACTTAATTACACCAACAAGATTGATATTATGAACATGATTTTTTATTATCAATATTAGGTATATCCTCATAACACAAAGTGAATATATTACTAGCACTCTCATAGAAAGGGATGCAAGGGTTACACTGATAGAAAAGTAGTAAATTAATGTGCTAAGAAGGCATATTCTTTTCTTTATTGTCTATGTAACATTCTAATACAAATTTATATTACATACATTATTTTTTTAACATTTAAAAAAATGTGTATTACATGTTGCATATAATTATTTGAAGGAAAGATATGTAACAATTTCAATTCTAAAGAATTTGTAGTTGATAAACTCACTTGCTTGTATGTAATGAATGTAGAGAGAGTTTTTTTCCTTTTCATTTATTTGTTGTACATAATGAAACAATAATATAGTGGACTTATATCATATATAATATATTGATGTAGTCATGAAAGTATAGTTAAATAGATTAAAAAATAATTTACAAAAGATTTTTATGATATAAGATTAAACCTAGAGAAAGCACATATCATTTCTTAAATTATCAACACATAATTATTTTAGATAAGAAAACAAATTAGATCACAAATATTAACTTGAAACAAAATTTATCTCCATAAAAAAACAAAACCAAATATTTTAACACCTTCAAAATACATTATGTATTTTAGCTCAGATTATTTGGAGGCTACAAGCAATAATTACACTACACTAAAAAGAAAACTAGGAATTACAAGGAGCTCCCACAAAATGGGTTCCAGTCTTGGGTTTGCATGACTGAAGTTCTGTTGGGCTCCAAAAAAATGCCCCTAGGAATGACAACACATAAATCTAATTGTATATACTATGAGGAAGAACAGACCCCATAAGCCATGTCCAGGGAGAAATCACACACCAAGCCTCATTGGGGGTCCTTCCTTGAATTCATCACAATAACAATATTATCTTGACAAATTAAGTCAAGGAACTATTGTAGATGACTTCTTGCATCCTTTGGATGTCCCTCAAGTTTTCCAAGGAATATAAATCCATCCTCACATATACCAATCCTTCCATCTGGTGTAAACCCTGAACCCTTGAATGAGTGTAACATAAGAAAATTTGGAGCTTGGATAGTCAGAACCATGGGCTTCATCTGGGCAAGAATTGATGCTAATTTCTTAGCCCTACAATTGTTTTTCTTATCCACTTCAATCCACAACTGATCTTTAAGATATTTATATGCAACCAAATGATATAATTTCTCAGAGAAACATTATCTGTCTCTTTCATGATTAAGACCCCCTAGAGTTTTCTCAACAGTCAAATAAGATAAAGAGAAGTGTTGGACCCTTTGAAAATATTTTCATAATTGGGCTTCTTCCTTGTGTGTGGGACACAAAAGTTTAAACCTGTAAATTGTTGTATTAGTTGCAAAAACATGACTAATTACAGATTACTTGGTTTTTGATGTAAACTATCTGAAGCTCAGAGAGAAACAAAAACTTGAATACTTTCTTATTAAAACATAACACAAACCATCATTACATATAGGAGAACAAGAAATAGATTCCTATTCAAAAACAAACATTAACAAAGATACAGCTAAGCTAATCTTAACAACATGTATACAACTTCTGATGTGCTGTCATTTATTAAACAGAAAAGCCTTAAATGCTAACAGAAAATCCCCAATTATTCGGCTAAATATCTGACACTCCCACTTAGCCAAATATTTGTCAATCAGGCTGTAATATATTGAATCCTTCTTTGCAAAATTCAAATTTGATTCTTGGTAATACATTTGTCAATGCATCCGCCGCCATCATTTCAGTTGTGCAGTATTCCATTTGAATATTGTTCTCCTCAATTTGTTCACGGATGAAATGGTATTGTATGCCTATATGTTTTACCCTTCCCTGATACTTTGAATGCTTTGTGATGGCTATACAACTTTAGCTATCACACCTCAACACTGTTGGTAGGGTCTGAGTAATCCCAATGTTCTGCAACAATCTTCTCAACCAAATCAATTCTTTTGCAGCTTGACATGCTGCTATATATTATGCTTCTGTGCTGGAGAGAGAAACAGTTGGTTGTTCCTTACTTGTCCATGAAACTATGCCTCCACCAAGGATAAAACAGAAACCTGAAGTTGATCTCTTGCTATCAATGTCCCTTGCCCAATCTGCATCACAATAACTTGTAAGTTGCAGAGATTTTTTTAAACTCCCACTGAATGTAATCCCATGATTAGTTGTTCCTTGAAGATATCTAAAAATTCTTTTAACTGTTGCCCAATGTTGTGGTCCAGGATAGCTGGAAAATTGGCTCACCATGCTTACATCGTGTACAATATCAGGCCTTCTAGAAACCATTGCATACATTAGACTCCTGACTGAATTTTGATATGGAACTGTACTCATATATTTTTTTTCCTCTTGTGTTTTGGGACACATTTCCTATGAAAGTTTTTTACCCACTTCCATTGGAGTGCTTATTGGTTTGCAATCTTCCATCCCAAATTTCTTGAGAATGTCCCTAATGTACCTCTCTTGATTAATATGGATTAACTTCTTTTCCCTATCTCTTAATATTTGAATGCCCAAGCAATAATGAATCTCACCATAGCTGGTCATTTCAAATTCTTCAGCTAGTTGAGCTTTAAACAAGTCTAACATCTTAAGATCGTTACTCAAAATAATAGTGTCATCTACATATAAGGCTAAAATGATCACCAACTCACTAATATGTTTGATGTAGACATTTGAATCAACATTGTAACTCATGTATCCTTCATTTTGGAGAAACCCATGAATACGTTCATACCATGCTCTTGAGGACTGTTTCAGTCCATACAATGTCTAATGCAACTTGCATACCAATTGTTCTTTTCCCTCTCGTATGTAGTCTTCTGGTTGTTCCATATAAACTTCTTCCTTTAAGAAACCATGTAAAAATGTTTTTTTAATATCTAACTGATGCACATGGAGATCCAAGGTTGTTGCAATTGCTAACAAAACTCTTATGGATGTTATCTTGACTACAGGTGAGAAAGTTTCATGATAATCCAAACCTGCAATTTGAGAGTAACCTTTTGCCACCAAATGAGCCTTGTAGCGGTATATGGATCCATCTGACTTATACTTTTTCTTGAATAACCATTTACACCCAATTACTTTTCTTCCAGGTGGAAGACTTGTGAGTTCCCAAGTCTGATTTTTTATGAGATTGATATCCAGTGTCCATTGCTTTCCTCTAGTCTGCTGCATGAATGCTTTCATGTGCTTCTTGGACACTAAGTGGTTCATCAATTTCTACATGACGTTCATATGATTCTAATGCTTTTTGAGTGGGCTTTCTGGGTCTTTTTGATCTTCAAAACTGCTGCTCTCCTTTGCCTTCTCCTGTAGGTTGAGTGGCCGCAACTTGTAATGGTCTTGCTGGAGTAGAATCCTTATGTTCAGATTCTTCACCAGATCTGAGATCATAGAGCCTTATTTATGAATCATTAGCATTTTGCAACTTTACTGATTTGTGCAAAACTGAATTTTCATCAAAAATGATGTCTCTTCTTACTAGAATCTCATGTGTTAAAGGATCATAAATGTCGTACCCTTTTGAATTGACACTGTATCCAACCATTATAAATTTCTTGCTCTTATCATCTAGCTTCCTTCATTCCTGATTTGGTATGTGTGCATATGCTAAGAAACCAAAAATTCTCAAACCACTAACATTTGGCTTGCTTCCATGCCATACCTCATAAGGTGTCTTCTTATGCAATGCAATAGTTGGCAGCCTATTTTGTAAATATGTTGCAGTAGAAACTGCTTCAGCCCAAAAAGCATTGGATAATCCACTAATTTTAAGCATGCATCTGGCACTTTCAACAAGAGTCATGTTTCTTCTTTCTACCACGTCGTTCTGTTGTGGTGAATAAGGAATGGTGTACTCAAGTTTGATCCCTTCCTTTGCACAGAAACTTTTGAAAGCATTTGAGGTATATTCACCCCCATTATCACATCTAAGTCATTTCAAAGGTTTTCCTAACTGCTTCTCACCAAATGCTTTAAAAATCTTAAACATTTCTAATGCACATGATTTATTTCTGAGAAAGTAAACAAAGGTCTTTCTAGAGAAATCATCAATAAAGGCAATAAAATACCTTGCCCCTTTGTGTGACATTGTTTTCATTGGGACGCAAATATCTGAATGTATGAGTTCCATTTTCTCATTAGCTCTTGTTGCTCCTTTCTTTGAGAGGGGGAGTCTATGTTGCTTGCCAAAACAACAACCTTCACACACTCCCAACTCAATCGGCAGAGGCATATTTAAATCCTCTACAAGATGCTCCTTTCTTAATACCTCAAGGGAATGTGAATTTGCATGCCCAAATCTATGATGCCAAAGTACCAAATCTGATTTTTTAGTATCTGTTGTTGTCAATGCCACTTCAGGTACTGTTGCACATAACTTGTACAAATTGCCATCTCTTACTCCCTTAGTAATAGTAACTCCTTCCTCATTCTTTAGAACACACACCTTATTTTCAAATTGTGCAAATATTCCAGCATTGGTAATCTTACTTACTAATAAAAGACTTTTTTCTAGAGCAGGGACATACCACACATCTTGGATTTTCTTATGTGCACCATCTGGCATGTTCAAAGAGATATTTCCAAATCCTATCATCTCAAGCTTGTTGTCGTCTCCAAGATTGACATTGTCCCCTTTGGGCACTTCTTTGTAAGATGTAAACCAACCTATTTGAGGTGTCATATGTTGATTTTCTCCTGAATCTAAATACCAACACTTTGAAGCACCAGAATTTGGGGATGTGATAATTGAAAACAATTGTTCTTCATCATTATTTGAAGTCAAGTTAGCTTCAGCTGCCTTACTTTCCTTTACCTCTTCTACCCATGCTAACCACTTTCTGTATTGATTTTTCAAATTTCCAAGAGCTCCACAATGAAAACAATTTCCCTTCTTTTTTTCATCTTTTGTGTCTTTACCATTCTTTGAGACATTGGACTGAGAGGGATGAAATTTGCTTTCACTCTTCTTCTTTGTTGTGCCCTTATGTACTGCTGAAAACAAGGTTGTAGGGTTCTCAGCATTCAAACCCGCATCTTTCCTTCTAATTTCTTCTTGAAGTAGTGTTGCTATTACCTTAGGTAAATCTAGGTTAGCTTGAGTGCTGAGTGCTACTACCACTCCAGAATAGGATTCTGGAAAACTCCCAAGAAGTGTCATAACAACATCTTCGTCTGTAATTACTGACCCACACACTGCCAGTTGATTTTTAGAAATTTAAACTGGTTTGTGTGGTCTGATATCTTCTGTGATTCCTGCATCTTTAACTGTAAAAACTTTCTTTGAAGATATAGTCTTGTACTAACATCATTTGATTCATATAATTTAATCAATTGATCCCAAGCATATTTTGCTGATTTTGCATCACTTACATGTAAAAGCACATTATCACTAAGACTTAAAAATATACATGACCAGGCCTTACCTTCTTTTGACTCCCATTTTCTGATCAAATCTGCATCTTGGGTGGGCTTAGTCTCAGTACCTTGAACTATGTTGAGCAGCTCCTTATTCAGCAACATCATCTGCATCCTGAGCTTCCAGAGATTAAATCCAACACCATCAAATCATTCTACTATCCTTTGAGGATCTCTTGCAATGAATTAGGCCATCTCTCTATCCCTTTTCTGATACTTCTCTCAGTAGCTTCAGATTTGACAGGTTCTAGCAGCAATCCAATTTTTCTCTGATACCATGTAAACTATCTAAAGCTCAGAGAGAAACAAAAAATTGAATATTTTCTTATTAAAACATAACACAAACCATCGTTACATATAGGAGAACAAGAAATAAAGTCCTATTCAAAAACAAACATTAACAAAGCTACATCTAAGCTAATCTTAACAACACATATACAACTTCTGATGTGATGTCATTTATTAAACATAAAAGCCCTAAATGCTAACAGAAAATCCCCAAATATTTGGCTAAATATCTGACATTTGAAGCCTTGACATGCCTAGTTGGAAATATTCAGAGATTTGTTTATGGTTCTCTTCCTTGGATGAAATTGTTGGTGTTTTCTGTGGCATTTGGGGTTGCAGTATATCCAAATGCCCTCTTAAAAATGTGTTCTTATTTACTGATCGATGAGCGGTTTTCAGTATGTCAAAAACCAACAAAATACAAGTGGTTTTGGCATCGGACGGGTTTTTTGTGAAAAGCTCCCGCAATAAATCTTACCAGCTAAAAATAAGAATGCAAAAGATTAGTAAGCATTTTAGATTCTTCTAAAGAAAGGCTTTTCCCAAACTTGGTCAAATTTTTAGAAGACTTAGGATTCATGAATACATGAAAAACATCTCATTTAAGAAGAGTACAATGATCTCCAGGAAGCAATACAGATTGATTTTTTTTATCATTGGAGATAATGTTTCTCGTCAAAATTCATAAAAGGATTCTCCAAAGTATGCTTGACCATTTAAACAATATGGGAATCAATGTTTATAATTATGAGAAGGTAGACTAGAGTAGACCCCCGAGAATCTCTCCATAGCTTTTTCCAAAGAGAAAACATATAGAGGAACTCCATTAGATTCTAAATTACTTTCTATATGGTCATGATGAATAAGTTTAAGCAGAAGAGGTTCACAAGAAACCATATGAACATTCAACCATAGTTTCACTTTAGATGATATTCAAGTCTTGTCTTAGAATCATATAGATTAAATTATAACAAAACGTTAATACCTTGTTCATAATGCTCACAAACTTTACCTCCATATGCTATTTTTTAAACAATATCAAATCTTAATCCATAACATGATTGTAACTTTTTCAAAGGAGGATCACTATTATGTTATACTTGATATTATATGTATTATCTTGCTTTACAAAAACATAATAATCTTTTATAGAAGGCGTAAATGATATATTTGGAATGTTCATGTAGATTAAATTGTATTTATACTCTGTCATAAATGATTTAGTAAAGTCAAAGACCTCCAATCATTTTCCAAACATGCATTTTGTTGAGAAGAAGAAATACAAGATGTAGAATTTTTAACCTTGGGAGAGTCTTGAGTCTTAGAAGACTTGGGCTTTTAGGAACATCATCTCTAGTAGATAGTAATCGACGTAGATGTCTATGCATTAGAAGATAATGTTAGAATGAAATTTTTAAAGGTGGGAATAACTAAAGTCTAGCCAACTATTCTCATTTGATATTAGTGTGAAGCATCATGGTCAACTTTGATTGTAACTACATCATCGTTAGAAATAAACCTGATAGAATGACATAAAGTAGATGTGACTACTCCTAAAGCATGAATCCATGGCCAAGAGAAGATTATATGGTAAAGGTCTTAGCATAACATATACCCGTATGGGTATAATAATGGGTCCCAACTTTAAAAGGAAAGATTATTGTGTCTAAAGCATGCCAATTAGTGTTATCAAATCCATAAATAAAAAAATGTTGTAAGACAAGTTGGGTCAAATTTAAATTTAAGCAATTGGACAAGATCACAACATTGATTTTTTAACATATATCAATGAGATAACACCTAATATCCATGTTGTTCACCTAAAGTATTATCATTAAAGGAAATCTTTGATTCTATACTTCGGGAGGCAAAATTGTATGCATATATAATGTAATATTTGATGTATTTGCATGAATATGTTCCATCAATGCATTCACATTCATTGGTCTAAAAAAATAAGGTAAGAGATTATTTTTCAAAGCTTTTTGAAGCATACCCTAATAAATCAAAGTGGTTTGAAGAAAATCCAAAATTGAGATCTTAGCAAGAACAATACGAATTTTCTTGATAAGATCATACTTGCTTTGTTTCTCAACCAAAATATTAGGTGCTTGAGGAAGAGTAAGTTGAGATGGTGGAAGAGAGGTTGGCTGATCAACATTTTTCTTATTCCTTTTGGCATTGTAAGTGTGGGATACATTTCTATAAGGAGTCTCAGACTTAATGGATTGTGCATATTTCAAGAAAGATCCTATGAGTGATCTTCAAAATGAATACCACAAAAAATATTACTTTCTTTCGAGAAGGACTGGCTAGAGCCACATAAATGGCTAGTCTCTTAGGTGTACTAGGGGTAGAAAATACTACAATGATATTAATGGACTTCTTGTCTTGTGAGGAATAATTTTCTAATAAAGAATTTTGTTTAACAATTTTTTTCACTAGAAGGGTATGCCTCTAGGAATCATCTAGGGCATTGTTTAACATGTCAAAATCTCATTTTCAAAAATACTAAAACTTTGAGTGAAAATATCCAATATCATTCATGTTCAGTTAATCAAATTATAAATGAGGGGATTCTCTACCCTTAAGACAATAGGGTCTTAAGGAGAAAATAGCCCTCAATTACCTCAATTAATCTAACTAAATGATTGACAAAAAAAATTAAGAATCTTTATAATAAAAGGTTATCTTTCATGCCAACTTGAAATGAGTACAAAGTAGAAAATGTTTTATTACAACTATCTATAGAGATAAAAATATTTAGTTTTTAGAGAAAAAAAATACAGAGATAGGAAAAGTCACCACCAAAAAGAGTGGCTCCCAACCATAGTTGCTCGTGTGTCATGTGAAATACATCACACCCTTGTTTCCATCCATCTTAGAATAACTAGTAAGCTTCCATATGCTCACCATCCAATTCACGAGGCCTTTGGAACCACACACAAGGATATATGAAAAGTGTAGGGGTTATTTAGGGGTTTTAATTACTCAAACCCTCGTTATGGTATTTTTACCTCCATGACCAATCATACAAGATAAAAATATAAATAATCCAAATGCAATACATCAAGTAAATAAATTGAGATATAAACAATTGGTTTTGTGAAGGAAAATCCCTATCATTTAGTTGGTATTTTTACCTCCATGACCAATCGTACAAGATAAAAATATAAATAATGATCCAAATGCAATACATCAAGTAAATAAATTGAGATATAAACAATTGGTTTTGTGAAGGAAAATCCCTATCATGATAACTAAATGATGTATTTAGACAACAATGTCAAATACAAGATGCAAGAGAGAAATACTAATAGTCTTTGTGGGTCGCCCCTTGAGAAAATATGATAGACGTCATAATTATGAAGATGAGGAGTTTAGACCACTATTAATGCTAAGATCTTAGAGTGCTTGGAAAAGCTTTGTTGTTGTTTTTGTTGTTGTTGTTGTTGTTGTTGTTGTTGTTGTTGTTGTTGTGTGTGTGTGTGTGAGAGAGAGAGAGAGAGAGAGTTCTTTGGTTTCTCTTCCTCTCTCCTTATCCATATTTGTATGTTTGCAAGCTTCTATGTATCCCTCACATCTTTAATCTCCCCTCTCTAGGACTCTTAGTCACTCCATGTCTACCTCTCCCTCCATTCCTCCTTAACTCTCTCTTTCTCTTTGTTCTTCTCTCTCTCTCTCTCTCATTTTATCTCTCCCTCCCTGCTCTTAGTAATCACCTCTCCCTCCCTTATATAGGGTGTAGGGAATAGGTTTCTAGATTAGGGTTTAGGTTATAGGGTTGAGAGTATTGGTATAACATATAAAAATTAATCATACAAGGTTTAGGGTAACATAGGGTTGAGGGTAAATTGTGTGTATTGATACTTACCTCTATTTCTCTCAGTTAACGAAATGGAATAAGTTTATTGGCTCGAGTTTAAGGTATTAATTATTAATAAAGAATTCTTTATTAATAATTAATTATTAAAATTTATAATATAAATTTTTTATTTAAGTGGGGCCAGTTGACTTTATAAGTGCATTAAATAAATGTCATAATGAGCGGGCTTATTTATTTATTATTTCCCTAAGTCAATGTGGGACATTAAAAAGACATCATTAATAGTTATTAATTGTATTATGAGTGTTGGTGTTAATGTTTTCATATTATAGCAAGGAAAATACAATTTATAGAGGTCTTTCAAGTGCTAAGACACAGGATATATTAAATATTCACAATTAGGGAAAATACTACCTGGATTTGAAGGTATGAATTTATTCTTTGGTTGGCTTCAAATCTACACTTTGTATTCTTTAAATTTTCCCTTCAATGTTGCCTTCGAGGATTGATATGATTCCTTTCTTGAAGTTCTTCAATGATCTATCAAATTCGTTCTTCTAGGGCTGCTCTAATTCTTCCCTAGTTCACCCTTGTTGTCTTCCCTAGTTCGCTCTTCTAGGGATACACAATTTTCCTTCTATGGTTGCTCGATCTGCCCTTATATGTCTGCTAGAATCTGTACAATTCATCCTTCTAGGGATTCTTAATTCACCATAATATCAGATGTAATTTCTGCTTGATCTGCCCCCTTTTATGCTTCTTATTCACTCTTGAATCTACTACTTAAGGCTCCAATTTGATCCTCTAATTTACTTCTCAAGTTTGCCTAAAGAAGTCTGTTATAAATCGCTCAATATGCAATTTAAATCTACTCAAGTACTTTTTCTCATCCAATGATCTTGTTGAAGGAAGAAGGCAACGTTATATTTTTGGTTGCTTTTTACCTTCTCAAAGTCGCTCTAATATATGAGTTTATTAAGATAAACTCTTGGCCTCCCAAGTTGGCCGACTTGGGTCCATAATAATAATATATTCTTCTATATTATTTGCTCCATATTTAATTATTAAAATCAATCCTTAATAATAAATATAACCTTTTAGGCCCATTCAGGGGCTCTGTAGGGTTAAACCTACTTTTGGAAATCCTATCAAACCCAAATGGCTCCCACCCCCTCAGAGCTGGATCAAAGTCAACTTTGACGAAGCATCAAAAGGGAATCTAGGCCCTTCCGGAGCAGGCTATGTGGCAAGAAACGAGAATGGAAACATTGTGGCTTTGGGTGCTTTGTGCTTGCTAGATGGTACCAACAATGCAGCGAAATGCCAAGCGGCACTAGGAGCAGTCCGCATGGAAAGAACCCTTGGGGTGCATAAATTAATCCTGGAAAGGGATTCTTTTTTGGTCATCAACGAGATAAAAAAAGGTGAAATGGATGCGTAGCATCTAAACCTCTACATTCGCAGTATACGAACCTTACTTAGTGGGATCCCGGAGGTCCAGATTGCCCACGTACTTTGAGAAGCCAATGATTTGTAAGATTTACTCTCCCATATAGGAGTAAGGAGACCAAGTAATAAAAATAAATAATTAATGGAAGATTTTAGTAATTTTGATATTGAATGGGAATAGATGTTGCAACTAGAGTTGTCTTAGGACTTTAAAACACTAGTTGTTATGTTTATGGGGGCGGGAGCAGAGATCACAAAGAGATATTTGTGCTTCAATCTCCCAAATGTGAATGAGCCCAAGTGGCATCAAAAAAAATCTCAGGCAAAGGCATCACAAATAGACAGGTGCCTACGGTCTATTTTGTATGAGGCTGATTTGATGGAATGACATATTTGGCAACATGCCACAATGAACACTCTGTACTACCCTCCCCTCTCGCATAAGGCCGTTGGAAATTTTTAGAAACCCCCATGATTTCTTGGTATGAAGACCATTAAATGTGACAGTCTTCTTGGGGACGTCATCTGAGGAACGCTCCTCTTTAAAAGTGGGAAAGTCGAGAGGAATCTACCCCATCAACAGTAGTGAAAGCCAAGAGCTAAGAAGAAGTTTTATTTGTAAGGGAGGTTGAGTTTCTTTCATAGCTTGGTGGGAGGTGCTGGTATCAATGGAGGCCAACTTCTCTCTTGATTCTCCAAACTAGCTCCCTGCTTTTAGGGACGAGAGTTTCTAGAGGCGGTGTCAACAATTTTTGGGGAAGAGTTTCTCAATTTTGAAGCTAGGTCGCGGACCAACTTGGACATATCTTCTCTCTTCCTTTCCTTGGGACTCATGGTAGGGAATACGAAAAACCCTCTCTATAGTGAAGCAATGCCTAGAACCCAAGTGGTCGGTTGGAATGGAGGGAATTATGAACTGTGCAGTGTTGGGAGTGGGTCTCAAGATGACGCATGCTCCATGGAATTTGATTGGTGGAGGACCATGAGCGGTGCAGCCATTGGTGGTGTGGATTTCATTGTATCCCATGGAGGTGCGGCTCCTAGAGGTTAGACGCGGCTGGGTAATGATACAAGACTTCCTGGAGAAGATGGAGGAGTGCCGAGCACAGGGCAAACCAGCGAAAGAAAAGAGACACAAATTCACCCCAGTAAAATCAACAGTGCATGTGGATAGCACAGGTAGGCCTCAACCATGCCATCAACTACAGAAGAAGGAGTTGGTTGGAGCTACAGAGGTGATAGTGTCCAGAGCCATACCAAATTCTCCCGGGAGGAAGTGCATGGATGGTTCCAATAGGAAGGTGCTGAAGTTTTTTGTGTTTGTTTTTTCTTTGAATACTAGGAAGATGTACTGTTAGTTTTTTGTAAGCACAAGGTGCATGATGGGAACCAACAAAAAAAAAAATTTGGGGTAGCAATGTTTATGCTGATCTAGGTGTCGACAGATGGTTTTTTGTTGTTTTTTGTACTCAGGTAGATCATTACAGCTTTTGCTGAAATCTTTTGTAATTTGGAAAATTATCAATATAAAATTTGTATTTACCGATCAAAAAAAAAATATAACCTTTTATATTTTTTATTATTATCCAACTGATTTTATCATAATTAAATATATCAATAATATATCCAATGTATTAATTATTATTATTGCCACTTTGTCCATTGCGTTGATCTTTGTCATAAAGGCCAAAACATTAACACTCCCTCTTGGACTTGAGGAAAAGATCAACCTATAGATCTCCCATCTATAGTAGGACTCAAAAACATAACCATAATGGATTCCTAACCCAGTAGTGTCATAGATATCACATCTATCATCTTATCAAACATGATGAAAACATAAGTCACACATGTATTCCATCAATCCATGATAATATTCCAAACATCAATTACCAATGATATTTATCAAGTGCTCCGAGTATTGGCCTATAGTCATTACGACTATGATGTCTACCACATACTCAGCATTGAGTCTAACAGACTCAATCATGATATTCATCAATAACTTATTGATATCAAGTCCATGATTTTATCATATCAAATCCATGATATCAAGAACATTGGCTTACTAAATACCAAGTCCATCAAATCCATGATGTCACCATATACTCTCTTGTGGATCTAAGATCCCTGAGCCTCAAGGACTCAACCAATATCAAATCCATGATATCAACAGTATTGGCTGAATATCAAGTCCATGATATTCACTAAATGCTCTAAGTAATGGCTTCTCGACATCAAGTCCATGATGTCACCATGTACTCAACCTGTGGATCCAAGATCCACGAGTCACAAGGACTCAACTAATATCAACAACATTGGTCGAATATCAATTCCATCATATTCACTAAATACTTCAAGTAATGGCTTCCCGACATCAAGTCCATGATGTCTCCATGTACTCAACCTGTGGATCCAAGATCCATGAGTCACAAGTACTCAACCAATATCAAATCCATTATATCAACAACATTGGCCGAATATCAAGTCCATGATATTCACTAAATGCTCTGAGTAATGGCTTCCCGACATCAAGTCCATGATGTCTCCATGTACTCCACCTGTGGATCCAAGATCCACGAGTCACAAGGAATCAACCAATATCAAATCCATGATATCAAGACCTAATCCATAACAAGGATGTTAGCCATATAAACATAAGAATAACCACATAAATCATATCTTATGAAACCATATGACTAGCTTGCTATATATAACCAAGTGCAAACTAAATGTGTTCAACTATAAAATATGTCAATATGATTATATGCCAACATATATGAATGCTCGCATGCCAATACCAACATATTTATGTTCCTGCATATGTAAAGTATGCCAATAGCATATTAATGACATTTAACCAGTTATGCTGATAGCAAGTAATCAGCCAATAAATAATCAGCTATGCCAAAAACAAATAATCAGCTATGGCAATCAGTTATGCCCATAACAAATAATTAGTTAGATATGCAAAGAAATAGCTATGCTAATCAGCTGTGAATATTCCCATACATATGTCCAAGCAAGGTATGCATCCATGCATAATGTATGATCCTCATATATGCATGTCAAGGTATCATAATGTATGTATCCAATAAAATAGTTAATGTTCACATACATCTATACCAAAGTGAAGTATGTAGTCCTAGCTAATAACAATTAACTAGCTATGTCAAATAGCCATGTCAGTAAGAATAATCTCATACATTCATACAATTAGAATGCAAAAAGTAAATAGAGTTTATACTGTGAAACCAAGTTTAAGTGAGCCATGATTAAACTCCCTCTTAAGTCAAGCACTAAGGTGGGTTTCCTTCTATAGAACTACACAGGGATAAATTGTTAGTATGCCCATGAATCATATTATTCATTAATGTTTAAATTCATACTAGGTTATGATCTATGGGGCATGTGCCACTCAAGATGATCTACTCCCTCTAGAACAATATGGTGAGAGGTTTATACATATCATATCTTCTCCCTCTGAAGCTTAGGTTTACCTTATAATTTCCACAAGGTTAGACTCCCTCTCAATGTATGTTTTCAGATATTTTGTAATTTACCCTAAGAAGGTCAATCGTAGTTTCAAAACATGCAAGAATGTATTGACACAATTTTATCCATATCTTTTCAGCTAATTATGAGATGGTTTCACAACATAGGATTCAATCAATATTAGGCGTAGAAGGACCAATCAATTTGTATAATCCTAGATCTTGATGCAAATAAAAACCCTCAAAAGATGTAATAAGATGTAAAGTCAAATTAATATTTGAGCCAAACCCTGGTTGCCATAGTATTTCTTAGTTTTGAAAGAGTTAGACTAGATTCCTAAATCTGAAAATGGATCTTTTACTCTACCTAGGCTCTAATACCATGTTAATGTTTTCAGATTATAGCAAGGAAAATACAATCTATAGAGGTCTTTCAAGTTCTAAGACACATGATATAATAAATATTCATTGTGTGTGTGTCTGTATGTATGTGTGCGTGTGTGTGTGCGTGTGTGTGCCTGCATGCGTAGGTGCGCGTGCATGTGTATGTGCACACGTGCACGTGTGTGTGTGTGTGTGTGAGAGAGAGAGAGAGAGTTCTTTAGTTTCTCTTCCTCTCTCCTTATCCATCTTTTCATGTTTGCAAGCTTCTATGTATCCTTCACATCTTTACATCTCCCCTCTCTAGGACTCTTAGTCACTCCATATCTACCTCTCCCTCCATTCCTCCTTAAATCTCTCTTTCTCTTTATTCTTCTCTCTCTCTCTCTCATTTTATCTCTCCCTCCCCTCTCTTAGTAATCACCTCCCCCTCCCTTGTATAGGGTGTAGGGAATAGGTTTCCATATTAGGGTTGAGAGTATTGGTATAACATATAAAAATTAATCATACAAGGTTTAGGGTAACATAGGGTTGAGGGTACATTCTCTCTCTCTCTCTCTCTCTCTCTCTCTCTCTCTCTCTCTCTCTCTTTNTCTCTCTCTCTCTCTCTCTCTCTCTCTCTCTCTCTCTCTCTCTCTCTCTCTCTCTCTCTCTCCACCTTTATACATCTACATAATGTCTGATATATACCTCTCTTTATCCCCTTCTAACTATCTCACCCCTCTTTTTCCATATTTAGACCTCTCACCTTTATCTCCCCCTCTAGGTATCTCACTTCTCCAATTTTCTCTCCATTTCCACCTCCACCTCTCTCCGTCCCCCTTACTCATATCACTTTATGAACTCTCTCTCTCTCTCTCTCTCTCTCTCTGTGGATAAGCCAAAATTTGGACAAGGTTTCAGGATAGGCGAAAAGATGTGGGGGGAAGAATAACAGGTTACCAAGATCAAGCATAATGGGCATTCAAACTTTGAAATTACCAAAATTGGGTCTAACAAGTCCTAACAAAGCATACATTTATGGGTGATAACTTTTTAGGATGATACATTTATCCCCCACTTTAGCAGGAGTATGAGAAAATCTCATGCTCACGGTAAATGATATCACTACATAAGAACGATCTTACCAATGTCAAGGAGACAAATAAACATCAATCCCCCAACTGAATTAATTCTTCATCAAATCTATAACCAAGATAAATGTGGCATCACTTGAGAGAGAGAGAGAGATGATCACTAGCCTAGTAAGATATTGTCTTACTATGGATCCACACAAAGAGAAAGCACTGAAAAATATGACATTGATAATCCTAGTCAACCCATCAAAAGGGGATTAGTCCTTAAGGAAAGCATTGTCTCTTTTAAGGGATCCAAAAAGAAGACCAGGCCTAAGAAAAGAATTGTCTCCAAATGGATCAAAGAAAGGAAGATCAGTCCTTAAGGAAAACATTGTCTACATTAATGGATCTAGAACAAGAGGATTAATCCTTAAGGAAAGAAATTTCTCCATTAAGGAATCCAACAGAGAGATGAAAATAAGAAAGCATTGTCTCCTTATCCATCTTCAAGAGACATTACATTGAATTGTTCTATGTGTGTGTGTAAAATGTGAAACAAGGAGCAGAGTGTATGCCCCCATTTAAAGTGATTACAATGCCTTAAAAATAGATGTAGTGATGCATAGATGCACCCATAAGAGACATTTCCACTATGATATGCCCCCAAGAAAGGACTGTGTGTATTTTGTGTTTCCTGCAAGCTGCAACACAACACTTCAATAAGTCATTACATTAGTGCAAAACATAGAATAAGCCATCAAATCGAACACTAAAACTGACTTATTTCTTTCTACCTAAGAGGAGTGTGAAGAATGCTATAATTTCCCTCAGATTATGCATTAATCAATGACATACACAACTTAGAGTGAAAGATTAAAAGAAGCTAGCCTAAATGCTCAAGAAATGGTACATTTTTACTCTCAATTTGAAGATTATAACAATGCAATCAAGATTTACTCTAAAATGCATAAAGACTTCTAAGAATACTAGCAGCATAAGTATACTTCTAAAATTAGGGGCCCATTGAGCTTAAAATTCATTCTATTTATAGAATAATTAGGTGAATGAGAGGTTAGGATTGAAAGTGGAGGAGAGGTGGAGATTGAATCTTTGGTGATCCATGTGAGGTGATCCAAGTGATTTTACTCCCATTGGTTAGGGAATTCACTTTCCCTTTTGTAAATGGAAATGTAATTTGGGGATTTATTTAATTCCTTTTTATTAATTACTTTATCCACGCTTAGAATTGTTTTAATTGAATTGAATTGTTTTTTATTTAATTCAATTTTTTTGATTTAATTGATTTAATTGGCTAAGGCAATTAATTTGATTTAGTGATTAAAACCAATTAGGAGATTAAATTTGATTTAATGAATTATGCCAATAAATTTAAGAATTATATTAACATAATTAGGGGTTTGATCACACTTAGGGAAAATAGGGTCTATGGTCAGAGCAAGCCAAATTAGGGTGGTTACATTTGCCCCTCTTTGAATAGATGTGTGAGCAGCACATTGATCAAAGAAAGTTTTGATGTTGGCTCCTTCTACAATTTGCAAAAGATGATCCATGTTGGGGAGGGCGTAATTGTCCTTAAAAGAAGATTGATTTAGATTCCTGAAGTCAACACAGATCCTTATTTCTTTGTTCTTCTTCCCCACAGGAACTATATTCACAACCCAAGTAGAGTGATGGATGGGATATATGATCTTGGCTTTGAGCATTTTATCAACTTCTATGAATATGGCATCCGCAACTTTGGGGTTGTAGTTTCTATGTTTCTGTCTGAAAGGAGTAGCTTCAGGTTTCAAGGGAATCTGGTGTTTGAATTTCCTGTTCATAAAACTTTTCAAATCTTCATAGTTACAGGCGAAAACATTTGAGTATTCTAGAAAAAGCTTCTTGACCTCATTCCTTTCTTCTTCTCTACAGCACTTCCCAATATTGATCATTTTGGGGTCTTTTTCAATTCCAATATTCATTCCTTCATATTCACCAGTGGTAGGCCCTCTTTCAATTCTTTTCTTTTTCACAAACATGTCATGTATGTTGAAGAGTTTTTCAAGAGTGACTAGATGGGGTGGAATGATATTACCTTGCAATTAAATAACATCTAACTTATCTTTCTTTGGCTCACTTTGGTGGCTTCCTTTATGGTCACCACAGACCTCTTTATGGATGTCCCCATCACTCTCTAGAAAGAGAAGGATATTTTTGTCATCTTCAAAAACTTGCCAATCTTCCACGTTATCAAGCACAGATGGTCAATACATAACTTCCACTTGGTATTTTTTATCTTTGAATTTTGGGTGGGGAAGTAATAACAAGGCTGAGAAAGCTAAAGAATCAGCTTTGGAATTCAACTCTCTTGGCACATATTCGATAAAAAAAGCATCCAATGCTTCTATTTCATCCCATACTCTGTTTCTGTAATTCTTCAACCTATGGTTCTTTACAGAGTATTGATTCTTGACTTGTCATACAATTAGCTCAGCATCACCATGAGCTCTCAAAATTTTCACACCTCTTTCTTTCGCGATGATAATCCCTAACAGGAGGGCTTCATATTCGGCGGTGTTGTTGGTGTTTCCAAACTCTACTTTGTAAGCCAACGACTCACATACTTCGTCGGGTGATATCAAAACCACACCTACACTAGATCCTGATGACGTGCAACTATAGTCAAACTTGAGAGTCCATATCTGTGGTGGTGTTTCTTCAGCGGAAAATTGCTTTTCCTCTTCGGCGATTTTAGTTTCTTTCTTAGGTTCGTCAGTGAACAACATATAATTTCCAAACTCCAATTCTTGGTACAAGATTTGAGCCTTAGGATCATCAGATTTCAACACTCTAAACTTAGCCTTTTCCTCAGGGACCAGTTTGATCTTTTTTTTACCTACTGGGATCAGGGCTTCGGACCAATCCAACTTTATCTCCCCTCCAAGGTCTCTAAAAAAACTTTTGCTTAACAACAAACCATAGCTAGCAAGTATATCAGCCACGAGGATGGTTAACAACATCTTCTTCTCAGGATGTGTTGCTAAGGCCACTTGAGCATCCTTAATCTGGCCAACCAGGGGTACTTTCTTGGAATCCATGGAGTAACATCTACCATGGGCTTTGGTGAGGGTAAGTCCCAAGGCTTTGGCCATGGTAGATGGCATTACATTGTCTGATGCCCCGAAGTCTATTATACAATTGCTCAATCTACAACCGTTAATATATAAAGACACATAGAATGGATCAGGCTTTTGGCCTGGGAAGGTGGCTAAAATAGATGATTCCCTTTGTTCAACTAGGTTTGCAAATAAGGACTCATTTTCTATGGTAGTCATGATGTTTTGATTTAACTCTTGGTTCCCACCTTTACAATAATCTACCAGCTTTTGTAACTCAACAGGATTAGCCTTAAGATAGTCTATGGGGGAAATCTGAATTTTGGAATCTCTACAGAATTGAATAATGTCAAAAGAGTTTTGTTCTTTACCTATTTGAGGAATCCTCATACCTTGATTAGGCTCCTTTGAATTGGAAGTAGATGCCTCATTGTTTATAGGCAGTGACGAACCATGGCCTTTATCTTTCTGACTCCGAGTCAGGACCACATAAGAGGTCCCATCTATGGTGGCATAACATGTCACTTCTTGCTCTAAATCTGATTCATACTCTAAATATAAATTTTTAGAGTCGCCATGTGAGTATGAATCTAGTTTTGCTCAAGATTCTCTAGCATTCCACTCGTCGGTCTGATGCATTTACCAAGCACGGGCTACATCAGGACAACTTTCCCCATCATGATCTGTGGTTAAGTGGAAGGTGCACATATTACCTCTTTTAGGATGTGCCTCTATAGCTAGCCTCTGTGGCGGAGCAGTTAACTATAACGTTTTGCCTTCTACATTCCTCCCGTCGTTATATCTCCCAGGCTACTCTTGAAAGTTTTGCTGGTAGGGATTATTGAATCTGGGAAGTTGTCTCTTGAAGGCAGTGAATTCATTAGACAATTTTTGGAGCATCTCATCAAATGACATAGTATTGCTACTGTTGGCTCTAGACTGTATCTCCCTTTTCCATTTCCTGGATGAAATCATGTGGTCTTCGAGTTCTACAATAGTTCTCTATGTGGCATCCAAATTTGCAAGGTTCATTCTCCTTAGATCATAATTGATGTCTGGTGGCATAGCACTTATGAGGAAATTTTTCAAATTTCCCATTGTAGGCCTGTCAGCCACTGGGATACAATTTACCAGCTTATTAAATTTAGCTACAAAATCTCTCACGCTGATCGATGACTCTTTCTTGATAGAAGTCAATTGAGTCAACAGGGCATGTTCATCTTCAGCGATCTTAAACCTTCTTTCAAAGTCGACTCTCATAGTAGCCCAATTGGTAATAGAAGAATTAGGTAAATGATGAAACCAATCAGCGGCATCTTCGACGAGAGTCACAATGAATAGTCTAACGGCCACATCTTCTTCTCGGACAGCTAGAATGTTAACTAAAGCGAAGAACATGGAAATATGTTCATCCGTAGATACCTTCCCGTCTCTAGAGAATTTGGGAAAGTTCTTTCTATAGCCTGTAGGGAGAGGGTTATATGCAGCTAGTTGCAGAGGTCTGACCGCAGTGGCCCAAGGGAGAGCCATAGCTACTTGGGGTAAGTAGGGTGTTAGGTTGACGACAGGAGGGGCAACTACTCTGTGCAATGTCAACACTTGGCAAGTGGTGGATAACTGGGTGGTTTTTTTAGGAGGTGAAGAAGGTCTACTCTGGCTCCTTATGGTTTTGTTTCCCCGACGAGGTACTTCTAGGAGAGAAAAGTTAATATCCGCAAGTCTCTCAAAGACTGGGTCTGTGTTGCCTTCTTTCCTGGTACTTCTGAGAAATCTTTTAGGCTCCAAATTTTTGCCTAATGTTGTGGCCTAAATTTACGCTCTTCCCTTCTTAGATTTCTTCTTTGTAAGATTCTCTCAAGTGCTTCTGCTCTAGCTTCTTCCAGTTCAAGCACTTGAGTGGAATTTCTATAATGTTCAGTGCTTCTCCTGTATCTCCAGATGAAAGTATTTAATGAGGAAATGAGATCGTCTTGATCGTCTTGGAATCCAAGATTAGGTTGGAGCACAGGGATTATATTTTCATGGGGAAGCACCATTTTTCCTCATTGTATGCTTCTGGTATAACGAATCTTCGTATCCCCAGTAGAGTCGCCAAAAATCTGTTGGTAAATAGATTGTTCTTTTGAATGTAACTCTAAAATACCCAAAATTGTGTAAGAACAATTGAATACAATAGTTGGGAAATAGTTACTTGAGAACCTATTTTCCCTCTGAATTGGAAGGTACAGCTCACTTATGTGAATAATGTTCAATGAATTTTAATCTTTCCTAACCTAACAGGGGTATGCTCTTAACCCGAGAGCAGGAGAGGTAAACCAAGCTAAATCTAGAAAGAAAATAGCTCAGGAAAAGTGCTTACAACTCTAAATCTAACCAATTCTGAGACTTTATCGATCAGATTAACTCCCCAAAACTGGTGATGCATAGACCAGCGCTAAAATGTAGATGCAGGACTGAAAGTTAACAATGCAATGATACGAGTCAATCTATATTATAAGAACATTCCCAAAACTGAGAGTAGCAACTGATTTTCCCCTTAATTAGCCGTATCAAATCATAATACAGAACTTCAGTTCAAATACAGATTACGAGTCTAACTCAAATGAGGCGTTTGAATTCAATAGAAAGATAAATGAAATGCAATGGAACAGTTAAAGAAATGGCATTCAGACATACACAATTGACTCAGCAACAATGATATCTTCACACCAAAATTTATCTGACCTTTCTATTGATTTTTGGATTCATACATATAGAGTTCCAGATTGAACTGTTACAAAAAGGAGTAACCGAAACGGTTCAACTTCCCAACCAGAAATGATAACCAAAGGTTTATCCGTTACAAAACTTTGAAAAAAATAGCAAAAGAGGAGAATATATTTATGATTTGTCTTCCTTCCCCTTATCTAATTTAGCCCTATAGGCAATCACAGCAGTGATGACCTGGATGAGCTCTTCATGTCTGTTGACGTGGAAATTGGTGTAACAAATGATCCATCTAGAATTCTCTTTGGCTAGAGTCTTGATTGCTTCTGACTGGTCTTTTAGTTCTTCAATAGCCTTAAAGATGCATCCACTCAATTGGTAGAGTTTTGGCACCTTGTCTAAATGAGTCAAAGACAGCTCTGCCAAATTATGCAAGTAGTCTATGAATGACTTCTGCATGTTGGCCACTCCAACTATTACTCTTCCTTCACCACTACTCTGCAAATCCACATGAAGTCCTAGCAGGAGTTTATAATTTTTACTCTGCTCCTCTTGCACCTTAACATCTGTTTGTTGTAGCCATGTCTCGGCTTAAATAATCATCTCAATTTTGAATTCCAGACTTTAGAGCCATTCAATCAAGGGCTCATCACCCTTCTGTAAGATCTTATCTTTTAGGGCCTACTTAGTCTTCATTTTTACTGCCACATGCAACATGACTATGCATTCTTGACATCTCACTCTCTCTGCAGTGAGAGTCTGTGGATTCTTCTCAATGTTTTTTTTCTTCATTTCTAGCCTTAGAGTAGCATTACCTAACTGCTCTATGATCACTAGACCTTCTGACTCAAGCCTCTCGATCCACCTCTTACCAATCTCTCTATAATTTCAATCCTCTTGCAACCTAGCCAGGATGGCCTGGTTATCAATAGTACTAGGATCAAAGGAAGTTTGAGTACTGGGAGCACTCGCAATAGGAGTTAAGATTTGTCTAATGAACTCAGTCAGCTGAGCCACTTCCGCTTTAAGCTGAATTTTGGAAGTCTTGAGATCTTCTAGCTCCTCTTCTATCACTACATTGGTGGACTTCCACCAATCCACTTTAGTATCGTGTCGAGCTAAGCCCATATCAAATGATTGCAACTAAAAGTCAGAAGCCGCTAGATCTTCGAGCCTACCTTCTTTGGTAGGCTTGGCTACTTCCATGGTGAAGTGCCCTATTTCAGGATCATGACCCAGAGTAGACATAGTCTTTGCACTCTTCGGTTTGCTTGTAGTAGCCTTGGGCTGGAAATCCCATGATAGGGTGTCCTTGCTGGGAACTAGTTCTTCTACCCTCTTCCTTTTGCGCTCTAGAGTATTTGCTATCCATGACTCTGCGCTAGTGACCTTGTTGGCAGAGACCAACTCTTCGATGAATAGCTTCCTAATAAGTGGAGGAGTAGCTTTGGGATGAGAGGTGAATGGGTTCACTAAAGTAGGTGAGGAGGAGATCAATTTCACAACCTGAGTAACCTCTTGTTGCTCCCCACTTCTCTTATCAGATTCTATAGAAGTACTAGGGCTATCCTCCCCAACATCAACTATAACAGGGGACATCCTCTTTGGAGTTTCTTGAGCTAAAGTCCCAGCTAAAATATCTATAGCAGTGGCAATAATTGGCTGCTCAGGCTCTGTAGCTTTAGGAAGCTCGGCTGTAGACTTAACTTGATTTGTTAGGCCAGCCTCTTCGGTGACTCTGACATCTGGAAGGGGACCTTCTCTGCAGGTCTTCTCTAAGAGAGAGGCTTTTTCAGGGTTTTCATCTCCTCCCCCCAATGGTTGAATTAATACCTTTGCAACTAAAGAGATTGCTACTGAGGAAGTGGTTGCAGCACCCGTATTTGCTTTCGCAGGAGTTCATTGAGTAGGAGGTTTCCTCTCTGACCTTTTCTTTTGGCCTGTAGTCCATTCAACCCACTGAACTGTTCTTTTGAAAAAACCCACCATTAGGGTCTGCAAGTCACTTATCGCCTGGTCTAGCATAAGCTATAAACTGATAAGGGTGGACTTTATTTTCTCCAAGTAGGTGTCATCGTACAGATGATTACCATCATCTTCTAGCCCTTCTACTGCAATGTTAACATTGAACTTTTTGATCTGTTCAATGGTTAACCAGGCGTAGAATCTTTCCCTGCTCTCCAAATCATCTTTGCAATTGGCCCAATAGTCCTCAATATCAGGTACATGATGAATGACCTGGCTCATTTGCAAGACGTCCCTAGTGTAATCAACAAGATCATACTGTGGTCTCAGAACATCATATGTTTCCAAAGAGAACTTCTTCAAGAATGTTTTAAGGACATTCTTTGCCTCTGACTGAGATGCACAACTGTAAGCTCCGATGGCCATCAGGAACTCATAGCCTTTCTTCTTCACCTTTGAACATATCAGGTTCACCTGGAGCACTTGCCTCATTACTTTGATTAGCACGATCATGTCTGTAGGATATCTGGGTAGCTTCAAAGGAAAGTCATCGAAACCTGCAAGATGAAGATATGAGAAATATCCAAACTGAATAAAATAGCATCCAAATTGGCTTATAAAAGCCATGGCTTCAGGAGAAAGTCTCCTCTCTAGACAACCCTGTAGCTCCCTGCACAGTCTCATTGTAAAGGCATCATTAACAGTGAGATAACCAGCATAGCTATTCTGTAGTTGCAAAGAAGGGAAAAACTCATAGATTTTCACATCGTCTAGGAATTCTTCTAATCTAGGAAGCCCAGGCCAGATTTGAATCATGGCTAAAATATATATCAGGACAAAAGACATGTAAAATTCATTCTGAAATTTGGCCCTATTGAGGGCGTCTGAGAGATTCTCACTTACCATCAAGGCCCAATCAATGAAATGATGCTGAGAACAGATTATCTGAACCAGGAAGAAATGTTGTTCAATGAAATTAAAAGCTTCAC
>MU223745.1:1303997-1321373 GCA_018584345.1 Thuja plicata
GAACCAGGAAGAAATGTTGTTCAATGAAATTAAAAGCTTCACTCTCACCTCTAATCCTGTGGAGTAATACCAGGATGTCCACTATCTCGGGCTTTAGATTTGCGCCAAATAATGTTTTGGGCAACTTTCCCTTGGCGCTCTTGGGTTCTTTAAACCATGACTTCATAAACTCTCTTTTCCAGACTGGTCTCTTCGTTGAATATTCAGAAACTTTCCAGCTATAAGTAATCTTAGAGTATTCCACCTTCTCTAGAATGTGGAGAGAATTCTGGACAAATTCTCTATCAATGGAGAGGAGCACCGTATTGTCTGGCAAGAGAATTTGCTTGGTGTCCGGGTTGTATCAGGCTATACATTCCCGGACAGACTCAGGAGCTTGAATGGCTACAGGAAAACCGGCGGCTTCGACTAACCCACTTTCTTTCAGCTTCTCAGTGATATGGTGGATTTGCTCCGCTCTTAGTCTGTTATGGAAACTTTGCATGTCGAAGAATTTCAGTGAGGTATCTGAGATTTTATGCCACTCAGAGGTAATGTCGTTCAATCCATTGAATCCCACAAATCTAGAAGCCATGTGAGTGTGATTTTCTTTGAAGATTCAAATTTCTCTTTGGGAAAATAGGAACAAAGAGTGACTGGTCTTAGCTACTTTAAATGCAAACGATGTGGTTAACAATCGTGATTCTAGTTTGAGATCTTCAACTGATTTTATACTTTTTGAATTCTTACCGTTTAACGGCTGACTTCCCATGCCACACGAATGAGAAGACCTTTACATTAATGAATAAGTCCGTTACAAAGTAAAATGGCCTTATTTGATATAATTACTTTGCTTTTTTATGATATTAGAAAACATTTTTTTACTTTAGTAACCGTAACGGTAACTTTCCTGAAGCGGCGGAAAATTACTTTTCTGCTTCTCCTTTGGGCGGAAAAATGACTTTGGAGTGCTCTTTGTCTTAAAATATTCCAAAGGAGAATTCTGGCCTGTAGGGATGCCAAAATGATATATATTGATTCCATTGGCCTTCTTATATGTCGGATCTCTTGTGGAATGAATTGTTCTTTGAAATTTCTTCACCTTGATAGTTTGGCGGAAAATGCATCTCGTGGGTCGGAACCCACTGGTAGGAATAGTGGACAAGCCATTTTCTACTTTTTCACCAATGGCAAATTCCATGAAACCTTCTTTGTTTGATCATTTCTTTTGTTTCCCTCAAGTTCGATATGAGTGCTCAAAGCCTTCTTGTTCCCGACTTCCTCATTTTTCATCTTTATTTACCTCTGGTATTCTTAAGTCTATCAATTGTGGAAAGCACACCCCGTATGTCATTTTCCGCCATGGAGAAGCCAAAACTTGATTTCCCACCAATGTTGCAACTTGAAGATATGAGGTAAAGAATTCTATCTGCTTGTAATTTTGAAGTTAGAAACTTTAAAAACACAGCCTTTACCGGATTAGGGACTTAACCTACCTGATAAACCATGATTTTTGGACTTGGAATCCCCCTGGCTTAGGAAAGAGAAGTCAAGTTAGGGAAATCTGATAAAGGCCTTCTACCCTAAGGGGATTTCTAGACTTAGACTCCGGACTTGCATGAGACTTCAATGACTACTACTACACACAAAACATCCATTTTTGTCTTGAGATATAAAGACCCAAAGTGGGGCAACAACTGGCTCTGTCTGGGGACTTGGACATTCTCATGTCTAAGCAAGGAACTCAAATCTCTGGTTTTGCAAAGCTCAACAAAAGGTGGCTCACAACAAAACTAAGGCAAGATGCAGAAAGGAAAGCTAACTAGGAAAACAAAAATAGGAACCAAACGTAACTATGGTAAAATACATGGGTTACCTGCTTTCAATTTAGATCTGATAGAGATTCAAATCCTGACCATTATATGTCAAGGGTAGTACCTCTCCATCTGGGTAAGCCAATTTTAAATAATTTTTATCGAACGTCTGATCGATTTTGAAAGGTCCTTTCCACAGTGTTTCAAATTTCCCATGCATGCCTTTGGGTGCTCTGCACTTGTCCCATAACAACACCATGTCTCCTTCCATAAATTTTTGGGGCCTGCTCTTTTTATCAAATAGATTCTTCACACGCATCTGATGACACGTGATGTGATCAACCATTTTCTCCCTTTCTTCTTCCAATTTTCTCAGGTACAGGATCCTTTTCTCCAAACCGTCTTCATATATGCCATCTTCTACTACTATCTTCGGCTTGCAAGTTGCTAATTCCAATGGCAATGGAAAACTAGCTTCTACTCCGTAGACAAGTTCAAAAGGAGATACACCAATGGCTCTTTTGGGTGTCACTCTATCTGCCTAGAGGGCTTCGTGGATCTTTTTATGCCAATTTCTCTGGTTTTTTGCCACGATCTTTTTCATGATGTTCACTAAATTTTTGTTGCTAGATTCCGCTTGACCATTTCCTTGAGGGAAATAATCAAAAGAGTGGCTGATCATGATGGCATACTCAAAACAAAATTCAGTAATCTCTTGAGAGGAAAAGTATGTGGCATTATCCATAACCAACTTAATAGGTACACCAAATCTTACCAGAATGTTTTCTTTGATGAACTCACATACTATCTCTGAAGTAGTTCTTTTGGTCACCTTGGCTTCCACCCATTTCGATAAATAGTCAGTTGCAGTAATTATATAAGTATGACCTGCACTGGACGTAGGGCTTATAGGGCCAATAAAATTGAGTCCCCACTATTGGAATGGTCCTTCAATTATCACGGGTCTGAGGGTTAATGCTGCTAACTGTGGCTTCCCGGTAAACATCTTACATTTTTTGCATCTTGACACCCACTGGTATGCATATTTAAACATTCCCGGCCAGTAATAACATTGTCTAAAATTTTGAACGTGGTGATTGATGAGGAGAAATGTCCTCCGCAAGCTTCATCATGAAAAACTTTTAATAGTTTCTCTTGTTGTTGTTTATTGACACATTGGAGGAATGTTCCATCTATAGATCTCTTATATAGTCTATCTTCCCAGATTACATATTTAGAAGCCTTCAGTTTTAGGTCTCGCCTTTTCTTTGAAGTTAATCCTTTAGGACATTCACCATAGGTTAAGAAATACACAATGTTCTGAAACCATGGGTCTTGCATACTTACCGCCAAAACCAGTTGTGGAGCTCTTGGGTCTTCATCTGCTTGATTTTCTACCATTGCTTTGCATAAAGCGTTCCCTCTCACCAACTTGGTAGGCTTGATCTCTATGTCATATTCTTGGGTTTTGGCTACCTACGCTCCTCAGTTGTTACAACAACATCTTGTTGAGTCAAAATACTCTTCACTGCAGCCTCAGGTACATACACCAGGGAGTGGGAATGTAGGATATAAAATCTAAAATTTCTAAGAGCTTTTACCACTGCAAAAGTGTGCTTTTCAGTCTGAGAATATCTCAGCTCATGGTTCTTTAGAGGTGTACTCATAAAAGCTATGGGGTCTTGAATTCCCTCCTCATTCTCTTGCATTAGAATAGCTGATAGAGTGTGTTCAGAAGAATAATAGTAGATTATAAAATCTTTCTTATAATCTGGATGACATAATACTGGGGCGTTAGCTATGACGTCCTTGATACTTCTGAAAGCTTGCTTACCCAGGTCATTCCATTTGAAATTCACATTCCCCTTCATCATATCAACAATGTGTTTAGTAATTTTGGAGAAATCAGGGACAAATATCCTGAGGAAGTTGACTTGACCAAAAAAAGACTTCACTCCTGTTTTATTTACCGGTAAACTTAGTTGCTAAATAGCTCTCACTCTTTCAGAATCAATCCTTATACCTTCTTGGGAGACTATGTGACCCAATATTTTCCCTTCAGTTATGCAAAACACTGATTTCTTGGGATTCAATGAAATCCCATCCTCCCGGCACCTTTGCAATACTCTTCTTAGATCATTTATATGATCTACTCTTTTTTCAGAGAACACGGTAAGATCATCCAAATACATACCAATGATTTTGTTCTTCATATCACTAAAAGAAATATCCATACCTCTCTGAAAAGTGGCTCCGGCATTGATCAATCTGAACGGCATCCTGTGATATGCAAAGGTCCCCCATGGGGTGGTGAAATCCATTTTATGTTGATCTGCCTCCGCAACTTCTATCTGATTATACCCTGAGAAGCCGTCTAACATAGACATCATTTTGGCTCCTGCTATGATTTGCAAAAGATGATCCATGTTGGGGAGGGTGTAATTTTCCTTCAAAGAAGATTGATTTAGATTCTTGAAGTCAACACAGATCCTTATTTCTTCATTCTTCTTCCTCACAGGCACTATATTCGCAACCCAAGTAGACTGATGGATGGGATATATGATCTTGGCTTTGAGAATTTCATCAACTTCTTTGAATATGGCATCCGCAACTTTGGGGTTGTAGTTTCTCTATTTCTATCTGAAAGGAGTAGCTTCAGGTTTCAAGGGAATCTGGTGTTTGAATTTCCCGTTCATAAAAAATTTCAAATCTTCATAGCTACAGGTGAAAACATATGAGTATTCTAGAAAAAGCTTCTTGACCTCATTCCTTTCTTCTTCTCTACAACACTTCCCAATATTGATCATTTTGGGGTCTTTTTCAGTTCCAATATTCATTCCTTCATATTCACCTGTGGTAGGCCCTCTTTCAATTCTTTTCTTTTTCACAAACATGTTATGTCTGTTGAAGAGTTTTTCAAGAGTGACTAGATGGGACAGAATGATATTACCTTGCAATTGAATAACATCTGACTTATCTTTCTTTGGCTCACTTTGGTGGCTTCCTTTATGGTTGCCACGAACCGCTTTATGGAAGTCCCCACCACTCTCTAGAAAGAGAAGGATATTTTTGTCATCTTCAAAAACTTGCCAATCTTCCACGTTATCGGGCACAGATGGTCGATACATAACTTCCACTTGGTATTTTTTATCTTTGAATTCTGGGTGGGGAAGTAATAACGAGGCTGAGATAGCTAAAGAAACGGCTTTGAAATTCAACTCTCTTGGCATAGATTTGATAAAAAAAGCATCCAATGCTTCTATTTCATCCCATACTCTATTTTTGTAATTCTTCAACCTGTGGTTCTTTACAGAGTACTGATTCTTGACTTGTTGTACAATTAGCTCAACATCACCACGAGCTCTCATAATTTTCACACCTCTTTCTATCATAGCGATAATCCCTAACAAGAGGGCTTCATATTCGGCGGTGTTGTTGGTGTTTCCAAACTATAATTTTTAAACCAACGGCTCACATATTCCATCGGGTGATATCAAAACCACACCTGCGCTAGATCCCGACGACGCACAACTACCGTCAAACTCGAGAGTCCATATCTGTGGTGGTGTTTCTTCAGTAGGAAATTGCTTTTCCTCTTTGGAAATTTTCATTTCTTTCTCAAGTTCATCAGTGAACAACATATAATTTCCAAACTCCAATTCTTGGTACAAGATTTGAGCCTTAGGATCATCAGATTTCAACACTCTAAACTTAGCCTTTTCCTCAGGGACCAGTTTAATCTTTTTGTTACCTACTGCGATTAGGGCTTCAGACCAATCCAGCTTTATCTCCCCTCCAAGGTCTCTGCAAAAACTTTTGCTTAACAACAAACCGTATCTAGCAGGTATATCAGCGACAAGGATGGTTAACAACATCTTCTTCTCAGGATGTGCTGCTAAGGCCACTTGAGCATCCTTAATCTGGCCAACCAGGGGTACTTGCTTGGAATCCATGGAGTAACATCTACCATGGGATTTGGTGAGGGTAAGTCCCAAGGATTTGGCCATGGTAGATGGCATTACATTGTCTGATGCCCCAGAGTCTATTATACAATTGCTCAATCTGCAATTGTTAATATATAAAGACACATAGAATGGATCAGGCTTTTGGCCTGGGAAGGTGGCTAAAATAGATGATTCCCTCTGTTCAAATGGATCTGCAAATAAGGACTCATTTTCTATGGTAGTCATGACGTTTTGATTTAACTCTTGGTTCCCACCTTTACAATAATCTACCAGCTTTTGCAACTCAACAGGATTAGCCTTAAGATAGTCTATGGGGGAAATCTAAATTCTGGAATCTCTACAGAATTGAATAATGTCAAAAGATTTTTGTTCTTTACCTAGTTGAGGAATCCTCATACCTTGATTAGGCTCCTTTGAATTGGAAGTAGATGCCTCATTGTTTTTAGGCAGTGATGAACCATGGTCTTTATCTTTCATACTCTGAGTCAGGACAGCATAAGAGGTCCCATCTATGGTGGCATAACATGTCACTTCTTGCTCTGAATCTGATTCATACTCTAAATATAAATTTTTAGAGTCGCCATGTGAGTATGAACCTGGTTCTGCTCCAGATGCCCCAGCATTCCACTCGTCGGTCTGATGCATTTGCCAAGCACGGGCTACATCGGGACAACTTTCCCCATCATGATCTATGGTTAAGTGGAAGGTGCACATATTACCTCTTTTAGGATGTGCCTCTATAGCTAGCCTCTGTGGCGGAGCAGTTAACTGTAATGTTTTTCCTTCTGCATTCCTCCCGTTGTTATATCTCCCAGGCTGCTCTTGAAATTTTAACTGGTAGGGATTATTGAATCTACAAAGTTGTCTCTTGAAGGCAGTGAATTCATTAGACAATTTTTGGAGCATCTCACTAGATGACGTAGTATTTCTACTGTTGGCTCTAGAATGTATCTCCCTTTTCCATTTCCCGGATGAAATCATGTGGTCTTCGAGTTCTACAATAGTTCTCTATGTGGCATCCAAATTTGCAAGGTTCATTCTCCTTAGATCATAATTGATGTCTGGTGGCATAGCACTTATAAAGAAAGTTTTCAAATTTCCCACTGCAGGCCTGTCAGCTGCTGGGATACAATTTACCAGCTTATTAAATTTAGCTACAAAATCTCTCATGCTGATCGACGGCTCTTTCTTGATAGAAGTCAATTGAGTCAATAGGGCATGTTCATCTTGAGCGGTCTTAAACCTTCTTTCGAAGGCGGATCTCATTGTAGCCCAATTGGTAATAGAAGAATCAGGTAAATGATGAAACCAATCAGCGACACCTTTGATGAGAGTCTCAATGAAAATTCTGACGGCCACATCTACTTCTCAGACAGCTAGAATGTTAACTGAAGTGAAGAACGTGACAATATGTTCATCCGTAGATACCTTCCCATCTCCAGAGAATTTGGGAAAGTTCTTTCTAGAGCCTATAGGGAGAGGGTTATATGCAACTAGTTGCAGAGGTCTGACCGCAGCGGCCCAAGGGAGCACCATAGCTACTTGGGGTAAGTAGGGTGTTAGGTTGATGATGGGAGGGGAAACTACTCCATGCAATGTCAACACTTGGAAAGTGGTGGATAACTAGGTGGTTTGTTTAGGAGGTGAAGAAGGTATACTCTAGCTCTTTACGGTTCTGTTTCCCCGACGAGGTACTTCTAGGAGAGAAAAGTTAATATCCGCAAGCCTCTCAAAGACTGGGTCTGTGTTGCCTTCTTTCCTGGTACTTCTGAGAAATCTTTTAGGCTCTAGATTTTTGCTTAATGTTGTGGCCTAACCTCACGCTCTACCCTTCTTAGATTTCTTCTTTGTAAGATTCTCTCAAGTGCTTCAGCTCTAGCTTCTTCCAGTTCAAGCACTTGAGTGGCGTTTCTATAATGTTCAGTGCTTCTCTTGTATCTCCAGATGAAAGTTTTTAATGAGGAAATGAGATCTTCTTGATTGTCTTGGAATCCAAGATTAGGTTGGAGCACAAGGGTTATATTTTCATGGGGAAACACCATTTTTCCTCATTGTATGCTTCTGGTATAATGACTGTTCGTATCCCTAGTAGAGTCGCCAAAAATCTGTTATTAAACAGATTGTTCTTTTGAATGTAACTCTAAAATACCCAGAATTGTGTAAGAACAATCAAATACAACAGTTGGGAAATAGTTACTTGAGAACCTATTTTCCCTCTGAATTGGAAGGTACAGCTCCCTTATGTGAATAATGTTCAACGAATTTTAATCTTTCCTAACCTAACAGGGGTATGCTCTTAACCCGAGAGGAGAGGTAAACCAAGCTAATTCTAAACAAAAAATAGCTCAGGCGAAGTGATTACAACTCTAAATCTAACCAATTCTGAGACTTTATTGATCAGATTAACTCCCCAAAATTTGTAATGCATAGACCAACGCTAAAATGTAGATGCACGACTAAAAGTTAACAATGCAATGATACGAGTCAATCTATATTATAAGAACATTCCCAAAACTTAGAGTAGCAACTGATTTTCCCCTTAATTAGCCATATCAAATCATAATACAGAACTTTGGTTCAAATACAGATTATGAGTCTAACTCAAATGAGGCGTTCAAATTCAACAGAAAGATAAATGAAATGCAATGAAATAGATAAAGAAATGGCATTCAGACATACACAATTGACTCAGCAACAATGATATCTTCACACCAAAATTTAGCCGACCTTTGTATTAATTTTTGGATTCATACATATAGAGTTCCAGATTGAACCGTTACAAAAAGGAGTAAGCGAAACGGTTCAACTTCCCAACCAGAAATGATAACCAAAGGTTTATCCGTTACAAAACTTTGACAAAAATAGCACAAGAGGAGAATATATTTATGATTCGGCTTCCTTCCCCTTATCTAATTTAGCCCTATAGGCAATCACAGCAGTGATGACCTAGATGAGCTCTTCGTGTCTGTTGACATAGACATTGGTGTAATGGATGAGCCATCTGGAGTGCTCTTTGGCTAGAGTCTTGATTGCTTCTGACTGGTCTTTTTGTTCTTCCATAGCCTTAAAGATGCATCCACTCAATTGCTAGAGTTCTGGTACCTTGTCTAAATGAGTCGAAGACAGCTCTGCCAAATTATGCAAGTAGTCTGTGAATGACTTATGCATGTTGGCCACTCCAACTATTTCTTTGCCTTCACCACTAGTCTGTGAATCCACATGAAGTCCTAGCAGGAGTTTATAATTTTTACTCTGCTCCTCTTGCACCTTAACATCTATTTTTTGTAGCCCTATCTCGGCCTTAATAATCATCTCAATTTTGAATTCCAGACTTTGGAGCCATTCGATCAAGGGCTCATCACCCTTTTGTAAGATCTTAGCTTTTAGGGCCTCCTTAGTCTTCATTTTTACTGCCACATGCAACATGACTATGCATTCTTGACATCTCATTCTCTCTGCAGTGAGAGTCTGTAGATTCTTCTCAATGTTGTTTTTTCTCTGTTTCTAGCCTTAGAACAGCATTACCTAACTTCTCTATGATCAGTAGACCTTTCGACTCGAGCCTCTCAATCCAGCTCTTACCAATCTATCTGTAATGTCGATCCTCTTGCAACCTAGCCAGGATGGCCTGGTTCTCAACGGTACTAGGATCAAAGGAATTTTGAGTACTAGGAGAACTCACAATAGGATTTAAGAGTTGTCTAATGAACTCAGTCAGCTGAGCCACTTCCGCTTTAAGCTAAATTTTGGAAGTCTTTAGATCTTCCAGCTCCTCTTCTATCACTACATTGGTGGACTTCCACCAATCCACTTTAGTATCCTGTCGAGCTAAGCCCATATCAAATGATTGCAATTGAAAGTCAGAAGCTGCTAGATCTTCAAGCTTGCCTTCTTTGGTAGGCTTGGCTACTTCCATGGTGAAGTGCCCTATTTCAGGATCATGACCCAAAGTAGACATAGTCTTTGCACTCTTCAATTTTCTTGTAGTAGCCTTGGGCTGGAAAGCCCGTGATAGGGTGTCCTTGCTGGGAACTGCTTCTTCTACCCTCTTCCTTTTGCACTCTATAGTATTTTCTATCCATGACTCTACGCTAGTGACCTTGTTGGCGGAGACCAACTCTTCAATGAATAGCTTCCTAATAAGTGGAGGAGTAGTTTTGGGATGAGAGGCAAATGGGTTCACTAAAGTAGGTGAGGAGGAGATCAATTTCACAACCTGGGTAACCTCCTATTGCTCCCCACTTCTCTATCAGATTCTGCAGAAGTACTAGGGCTATCCTCCCCAACTTCAACTATAATAGGGGACATCCTCTTTGGAGTTTCTTGAGCCAAAGTCCCGGCTGAAATATCTATAGAAGTGGCAATAATTGGTTGCTCAATCTCTATAGCTTTAGGAAGCTCGGCTGTAGACTTAACTTGATTTGCCAGGTCGGCCTCTTCGGTGACTCCGACATCTGGAAGGGGACCTTCTCCGCAGGTCTTCTCTAAGAGAGAGGATTTTTTAGGGGGTTCATCTCCTCCCCCCGATGGTTGAATTAATCCCTTTGTAACTAAAGAGATTTCTGCTGAGGAAGTGGTTGCAACACCCGTATTTTCTTTCGCAGGAGTTCGATGAGTAGGAGGTTTCCTCTCTGACCTTTTCTTTCGGCCTGCAGTCCATTCAACCCACTAAAATATTCTTTTGAAAATACTCGCCATTAGGGTCTGCAAGTCACTTACCACTTGGTCTAGCATAGGCTCTGAACTGATAGGGGTGGACTTTATTTTCTCCAAGTAGGTGTCATCGTACAGATGATTACCATCATCTTCTAGCCCTTCTACTGTAATGTTAACATTGAACTTTTTGATCTGTTCAATGGTTAATCGGGCGTAGAATCTTTCCCTGCTCTCCAAATCATCTTTACAATTGGCCCAATAGTCCTCAATATCAGGTACATGATGAATGGCCCAGCTCATTTGCAAGACATCCCTAGCATAATCAACAAGATCATACTGCAGTCTTAGAACGTCATATGTTTCCAGAGAGAACTTCTTCGAGAATGTTTTAAGGACATTCTTTGCCTCTGACCGAGACACACAACTATAAGCTCCGATGGCCATCAGGAACTCATAGCCTTTCTTCTTCACCTATGAATAGATTAGGTTCACCTAGAGCACTTGCCTCATTACTTTGATCAGCACAATCATGTCCGTAGGATATCTGGGAAGCTTCAAAGGAAAGTCGTCAAAACCTGCAAGACGAAGATATGAGAAATCTCCAAACTGAATAAAATAGCATCCAAATTGGCTTATAAAATCCATGGCTTTAGGAGAAAATATCCTCTTTGGACAACCCTATAGCTCCTTGCACAGTCTCATTGTAAAGGCATCATTAACTGTGAGATAATTAACATACCTATTTTGTAGTTGTAAAGAAGGGAAAAACTCATAGCTTTTCACATCGTCTAGGAATTCTTCTAATCTAGGAAGCCCAGGCCAGATTTGAATCATGGCTAAAATATATATCAGGATAGACGACATGTAAAATTCATTCTGAAATTTGGCCCTATTAAGGGCGTCCGAGAGATTCTCACTTACCATCAAGGCCCAATCAATGAAATGATGCTGAGAATAGATTATCTAAACCAAGAAGAAATGTTGTTCAATGAAATTTAAAGCTTCACTCTCACCTCTAATCCTGCGGAGTAATACCAGGATGTCCACTATCTCGAGCTTTAGATTTGCGCCAAATAATGTTTTGGGCAACTTTCCCTTGGTGCTCTTGGGTTCTTTAAACCATGACTTCATAATCTTTCTTTTCCAGACTGGTCTCTTTGCTGAATATTCAAAAACTGCCCAGCTATAAGTCATCTCAAAGTATTATGCCTGCTCTGGAATGTGGAGAGAATTCTAGACAGATTCTCTATCAATGGAGAGGAGCACTGTGTTGTCTGGCAGGAGAATTTGCTTGGTGTCCGGGTTGTATTGGGCTATACATTCTTGGACCAACTCAGGAGCCTGAACGGCTACAGGAAAACCGGTGGCTTTGACTAACCCACTTTCCTTCAGCTTCTTAGTGATAGGGTGGATTTTCTCAGCTCTCATTCTATTATGGAAACTCTGCATGTTAAATAATTTCAGCAAGGTATCTGAGATTTTATGCCACTCAGAGGTAATGTCGTTCAATCCGTCAAATCCCACAAATCTAGAAGCCATGTGAGTGTAATTTGCTTTAAAGATTTGAATTTCTCTTCAGGAAAATAGGAACAAAGAGTGACTGGTCTTAGCTACTTCAAATTCAAACGATGTGGTGAACAATGGTGATTCCAGTTTGAGATCTTCAACTAATTTTATACTTTTTGAATTCTTACCATTTAACGGCCGACTTCCCGCGCCACACGAATGAGAAGACCTTTACATTAATGAATAAGTATGTTACAAATTGAAACGACCTTATTTGAATTAATTACTTTGCTTTTCATGATATTAGAAAACATTTTTTTACTTTAGTAACCGTAAAAGTAACTTTCCTGAAGCGGCGGAAAATTACTTTTCTGCTTCTCCTTTGGGCGAAAAAATGCCTTTGGAGTGCTCTTTGTCTTAAAATTTGCCAAAGGAGAATTCTGGCCTGTAGGGATGCCAAAATGATATATATTGATTCCATTGGCCTTCTTATATGTCAGATCTCTTGTGGAATGAATTATTCTTTGAAATTTCTTCACCTTGATAGTTTGGTGGAAAATGCATCTCGTGGGTCGGAACCCGCTGGTAGGAGCAGTGGAGAAGCCATTTTTTGCTTTTTCGCCTATGGCGAATTCAATGAAACCTTCTTCGTTCGATCATTTCTTTTGTTTCCCTTAGGTTTGATATGAGTGCTCAAAGCCTTCTTGTTCCCAACTTCCTCATTTTTCATCTTTATTTACCTCTGGTATTCTTAAGTCTGTCAATTACGGAAAGCGCACCCCGTATGTCATTTTTCGCCATGGAGAAGCCAAAACTTGATTTCCCGCCAATGTTGCAACTTGAAGATATGAGGTAAAGAATTTTATCTGCTTGTAATTTTGAAGTTAGAAACTTTAAAAACACAGCCTTTACTAGATTAGGGACTTAACCTACTCGATAAAACATGATTTTTGGACTCAAAATCCCCCCTGGCTTAGGAAAGAGAAGTCAAGTTAGGGAAATCCGATAAAGGCCTTCTACCCTAAGGGGATTTCTAGACTTAGACTCCGGACTTGCATGAGACTTCAATGACTACTACTACACACAAAACATCCATTTTTTTCTTGAGATATAAAGACCCAAAGTGGGGCAAAAAAAAGCTTAAAGACTTGAGAGCAAAGATCAGAGCAATGGACAAGTTCAGACTGGACATGACTATTGAGAATGAGCAGTTACAGATGCAAATAAACTATGAGCAATATAAGGAGGTGAGACTAAAACTGAGAAAATTTCTTGATGAAAGAAAGATTATGGCAACCAGGCTGAATGAGAAAGACTACAAAGAATTGGAAATAATAGATTACTTTGAAACAGCAGAACCATCAATGAGAAAAGCTTCAAACGCGTTAATTGAAGAAATTACAAGTATGCAAGAGATCAATCTACATCTGACAGATCAAATCAAGATGCTGCAAATTGGTCAAGAGACTCAAATGGTGAAAATGATTGATGTCATGAATGATGCAAGAAAAGATGAAAATGAAAGAACTCTAGCCATTGATGATAGGAGGAAAATTACAGAGAAGCTACAAGAGAAAGAATCAGAAATTCAAAGACTCACTGAGCATCACCATGAGGTTACAAACCAAATTATTCTTATGAGTCAAGAAGCAAACATATTAAATACAGAACTCATTGAAAAAATATAGATCATAGGTGAGCTAAGAGAAGAGAACGAAAAATTGAAGCATGAAATCAAAGTCCAAAATCAACATAATGAATTGATCAAAAAGGCTGAGGATAGCAACAAAAGGATGGATGATTTTCTTGATGGACAAAGGAGAGTCAACAACTACACAGGATTAGGGTAAAACAAGAATGGTGAATCCTCTAATCAACCAGATCAAAGGAATGCTTTCACAACCCCAAATCCAAGAAGCTATCATGCAATCACTGTGGAAAACCAGGCCACACCTCAAACATCTGCAGAAGTAAAATGAAAGGTATTTCTCAAGCATAATCTACTTGTATTGGTAATTGTTATAAATGTCAAAAGAAAGGACACAAGGCACATGAGTGCAAATCCAAAATGACAAATCCAAAGAGAAAAACCTATATGGATAAATATTGTCCTACATGCAAAATGAATGGGCATACACATAATGAATGTTGGAAAAAGAACAACAAGGCATGGACTCCAAAGGAAACTGATAAAAGCTACAAACCAACAAGAGAAGGTAACTCATATGTTTGGGACTATAACACATGGATAAATTGTATAGCATGTGGAAGGTATGGTCATATTGCTACCAACTGTATGAGAAAATGGACTAGAAGGTCACGAGGTTGGACCAATCCAGGTATGGCATGTTTGCATTGTCATAAGGTTGGACATGTGATAAAAGATTGCAAAGACCGACTGAAAGACACAAATACACATCCGAATGGAAATACCATTGATGACATCAAAAGAATGAGAAACAAGGTGTGGGTAAAAGCCACAAACCCTGAAGGTGCTAGAACAAGCAATGCAAATGGTGACACCCCATCCACTAGATCCGGTGACATCACTACATCTAACTAGATTGCACAAGTATGGAACTGCATTATGACAAGTTTTACTATGCATCAGTTCCATTATACATAGTTCATATTGTAATATAGACACGAATAAAGATGAAATATATTGTTACTTGCTAAACTATTGAAAAGAAACCATCGGTTATTGGGCACAATCTACATCGGTGAACACACACAAAAAAGTTAGCAATACTTACCAAAATGTATCGGTCATTACACAAGCTAAGTGTAAACCGACGGCTATCGATGAACATTGAATCAACAAAAGTTATCTTTGCAACCTCACCAGCAATCATCAGTGAAGTCTCCAAAACTGCTAGCTACCCTGACATTCTGCACAGACACTGGAGATGTTATGAATGTTTTACCGACAAAAGCAGTCTTCATAAATCGATGAGTTGGTAAGCATTAATGACAACTTAGGGCACAAAAAGGTATAAAAGCCCGACGGGTAAAATCATTTTTGCACCCACAATTTTCAAGCAGAGCATAGCAGACCAAAGTGATTTGAGAGCAAATTGGAAAGCAACCTAGCAGAAGTTAACTTGACATGAAGCATTCACATTCATAGGCAGTCACAAAGAATCAGTAAGTTAATACACTCACCGATAGCACTATTTTGATTTACGAAAAGCCCTAAATTGCAAACAAGATGGCATCGACTTCTAGGGTAGAGAAAATTAAGGAGGATAAGAAGAAACCCTTGAAGCTTGTCAATAGAGGAGCATGTGCTGAACCCAAATACAAGCTACACCCTGAAATAGCTTCACAACCTGATGATTCCAGAGCATTCTCCTGAATCCCACCTAGGGTTTTACTGGTAGAGGACATAAGGTCCTACATTCATTGCAAGATCTCAAAGATAGGAGATATAGACCTTGATAATGCCTATAGGGCATTGTGTGATGATGCTGGAAATCTCAAAGAAGAGCATAAACACTTGGAAGTGAAGGCACTCACAAATGCACTGCATTTTCCCAAGGTTTTCAAAATGGAATGGATAAAGATTATTCTTAGCAGAGTTCACGACAAGGCTCTATGGCTAAACAAGCCAAAGGCTATAACAAAGGATGTTATACACGCAGTTACTGGTTATCCTACAATCGATAAACCACAGGCTCACAAGCACCCATCTCTAGCAAAAGTTGAAAAACTGACTGGTACTAAATCCAACAAAAGAGCACTAAAGGTCAACACCATTACCGACGTAGAATTTGTTAGAGTAGTCATACTATAGCTAATAATTAAATCATTTAATCATTAGTCTATTATACTCTATGCTTAAGTTATACTTAGGCAGCTTATTAATTCTTTAGGGTTTTCCCCTTTAGGGTTTCGGTATCCTTTTATAAGGACTCACCACTTTGCATTTTATTAAGAAGATTGTATTGTATTCTATTGTTGATAATATAGAAGCTTTTTTTCTTTCAACATGGATTTGATGTCTCTGGCTTTTTGGCCGCCATAGCTCTCTATTCTTCTCTCTTCTATCTTTGCTTCTAGTTTGTGACAGTCTTGCATGCAGGTGTTCTTGGGAGAATAGGACATTTCCTATTTCTAACATGGTATCAAAGCCTTTCTACAGCTGGTTGTTCTTGTTTTGTTGAAGCATACCAGACACAGAGGGTTTCAGAGGTTTTTCAGTATTTTTTGTGGTGTTTTAGGGGCAGGCTTTGGTTATGGTCACTTTGCGCTCAAATGGACATTGCCATTGATCTCATAGCACCCCAAAACCCCAGAAATGACATAAAATTTGTCCATTTTAGACTAGTGGACTCTGAGGCAAAAAAAATTTGGTTTCCAGTGTCGTACGGGCACGAAAATCGAGAAAAATTCAAAAAAAACACAAAAAAACATTATTTTAATATTTTTTTTAACGCTGCCATTGCATTTTACAACGCGCAGCTGTTGCGCCACCGCCGCTCCTCCACGGCCCGGCCAGCGCCCGGCCCGCACTGCCCTGTGCACCCCGGCCTCGGCCGCTCTGCCTCCCTCAGTGCTTCACTGCTCTACCGCCCCCAACAACTCCGCCTCCCCTCTGGCTCCGCCATCGCGCCAGCTCCCACCGCTCGGTGCCCTCCGCGGCCCTCGTTGCCCAGCCTCCGCTCCACCGGCGAACACCGCTCCGCCCGGTGGCGGGTTTGTTGTTCAGCCCCCGCAGGCCTATTCTGCTAGTGGCTGGTCATATGGTGACTAGGGGCTTAGGCCCAGCCCCCTACGCGTGCCATGCGCCTGGGGGCCTAACCTTTTTAGCCCCAGGGGCTTATTTCTTGCTTTTTGGAGCTTTTTTGGGTCCTTCTCACCTTTTTCGCTCTATATGGAGCATACGGAGGCCTTTTTTGGACTTCATTATATCGTCAGAAAGCTCTTTTTGAGCCCTTTTCGACTATGGTGATTTGGTTTTTTGGTTCTTCTATTTTGATAGTGTTTTTTGTTGTTGAACTCTGATGTTTGTTTTTGCCTTCCGGGAGTCATATCTGGCTCATCCGGACTCCATTTTTGGCAAACCAGATATCGTCAGAAAGCTAGTTCAGTGATCTATTCAGTTGCAGGGGTATTTTTTCTAGATTCTAATCCAGGTTTTCTCTCCTCATAGTTTGGAATTTTTTGCACTCTAGCAGATTGCTTGGGTTCTACAGGTCCTGGGATCTCTTCTACTGTACTTCTGGCTCACTCTTCTTTCTGATTTCTGAGCATTGCATGCTTCTCCATAGTTGCATCTTTTTTCTGTAAATGCACTGAGATAAAGTGCCTACTTCTACATTTCTGGGATCTTGTACACCTTGTATGGTTTTTGTACTTGCACTCTGTTATAAAGTGTCATGGGGGGTTATGATGATTATGTCATTTTAGGTGCATCCACCTTTGTCAAGTGAGCGTACCTTCCATGACATTAG
>MU223745.1:1326945-1338213 GCA_018584345.1 Thuja plicata
ATGAACAGTTAGATAAGATAATTTACAAACTGATGATTAAGGGTTAATGGGCTAACCAAGAAAAGTTTTAGAGGTACTGATTCACCCCTCCCCTCTCAGTACATTATCTCAATATAATTCCAACAAACATTATGCCCCCTATCCTTGTGACTCTTTGTCTTTGAATAGACGTCATGGAGTTACTCAGAAGACATAACAATCACCAATTGACAATCAATCAAAGAAAATTTATAATTGCTTAGATGCCCCTAGTATGAAACATCATGGGAACATTAAAGAGTCATAATCAAACCAAGATCAAATTATGTGTGTTAATTAGTATTGAGAAATATTGTTGATTCATTTGTCAAGCGCAATAGAGATTCATCAATCAGATTTTGGAATTTAAGCAATATGTTTTCATGTATGAGTATATGCGAGATTAACTTTGTCAGCAATTGCAATCCAATGTAGTGTTTAGAAACACTGGTTGATTAAAGTGTTGAGAAACACTAGTTTATTTTTGTTTAAAGTGTTGAAAAACTTGTTTAAGTACTAGATTAAAGTGTTGAGAAACACTAGTTTGATTTCTGTTACAGGTAAGTGGTGTTGAAGAAACACCTTTGTTTGTGATAGTGACGTTTAAGTGCAAGTATTGAGAAATATTGTTTTGAGAGGAAAACTATCCTAGATAAGAGTCTTAGGACAACCTAGCAGACGTGAACTGACCATGATAACAAAGATGCCCCCAGTGTCGAATGACTATTCCTAAGACGTAAATGCAGACAAATCCCAAGCAAGGATAGGACATTTGTAAGGAATCAGAGTCACCAAATAGCACAGGTGTGAGTATGAAGGTTGTGTCATTAGTGCATTGATAGATAGAGTACTAAGTTTGAGTGATGCATGTTTTCTAGGTTTTCACCACTCGACAAAGCTTTTTATTTTTGCTACCAAGACGCCTGTTTCCCAGGTTTTCATCAAGGCACTTTTATTTTTTTCAATTTTTTTGCTATTTTTTCTTTTTTAATTTTTTTGTAGTATCAAGGTGCCTATTTGCCAGGTTTTCACCAAGGATACCTTTCTTAGGACTTTTTCACTATTTTTGGATTTCTTCAGGATCAATTTTCTAATTTTTTTTGGGTATTTTCATATATTTTCACTGCATAGGCTCTACTAGCCAGATATCAAGCGTAGACCCACTTCAAATGTAGGGTATTAATGGGATCAGGAAGAAAATCTCCCTTAGGTGTAGCTAGCTGATAAGCTCCAGTCCCAAAAGTTGTAGTAATGACATAAGGTCCCAGCCAGTTGGGTTCAAACTTTCCTTTCTGTTCTCGGTTTGGCTGGTTCTTAGGATTCTCTTTCACAATGAGATCCACCACTTGAAAGTGTTGTGGTTTGACCTTTTTATTGTACCCTTTTGACATGCATTTTTGGTACACTTTTAGATGATCGAACGCTTGTTGCCTGCGCTCATCAAGTAAGTCTAAATAATTTACCCTATCAATGTGGTATTGTTTGTCAGTAACAAGACCTTGTAAAGATACCCGCAAAGATGGGATTTCAACCTCAATAGGTAATACTACCTCAGTGCCATAGACTGGGGGAAATGGCGTGGCTCCAGTTGGTGTTCTAATGCTTGTTCTGTAGGCCCAAAGTGTCAGATTTAATTGTAAATGTCAGTCTCTGCCAGACTTACTCATAGTTTTGTGTAAGATTTTGAGAATGTTCTTGTTAGATGCTTCAACTTGTCCATTACCTTGAGGATAATAGATTGAGGAACAATGTTGAGTAATGTGAAATTGTGTGCAAAGGTCTTTGATGTCTTGGTTTTTAAATTGGCCCCCATTGTTTGTTACAATTGAAGAGGATGTCCCATATCTACAAATAATGTAGTTCAAGATAAACATAGCCATATGTTTGCTAGTGGCTTTGATCAGTGGCATGGCTTCAACCCATTTAGTGAAATACTCAGTGGTTGTAATGATGTATTTGTGTCCACTTGAAGAATTAGGATATATTTGTCCAACCAAATCAAAGGCTCGTTGCTAAAATGGCCAATGTTTTATGAATGGTATGAGTTCTCTAGCAGGAGCATGGATGAGATTTCTATGTGTTTGGCATTTATGACATGTCTTTGAAAATAGAATAGCATATTTTTCCATCGTGGACCAATAATAGCCTACTCTTAGCAGTTTCTTAGCTAGTGAAAAGTCATTTGAGTGTGATCCACATACACCTTCATGGACTTCTTTCAATGCGTGATCCAACTCTTCTTGTTCTAAACACCTAAAAAGTGTACCATTGAGACCTCGTCTATATAAGTTATTAGTAATGAGGACATAACGTGATTTTGTCCTAATTAAGGCTCATTTTTTATTCCTTGATAAACCATCAGGTAAAGTTTGGTCAGTTAGATAGGAAATGAGTTTGGCGTACCAGGATTGGTCTTGGGCGTTCAAAGCACAAATTATTTGGTACTCAGGGGTATCAAAATCTGGGTAGGATAGTTATTCCACCAAGAAGTCATATCGGAATTGATGTTCTTCTAGTTGTAACATGGGTGCCAGTGTAGCCATAGCATCTATAGCTTTATTCTTTGTTCTTGGTATTTGTTGGAATGTGACGAAGACAAATTACTTCTTCAAGTCATCAACCAGTTGCTTATAAGGCATCAAATTTTCATCTTTGGTCTGATAGTGTCCATTTACTTGATTAATAATAAGTTGAGAGTCACCATACACATGTAATTCTATGATCTTCCATTCCATAGCCAATTTAAGACCATTCACTAATGCTTCATATTTAGAAATGTTATTGGTGCATGGAAACATTAATTTGTATGCCTAGGGAATCTTGTAGCCTTGAGCAGTAATGAAGAGAACTCATTCTTTAGAACCTTGCTACGTGAAAGAACCATTAAAGTAAATCTTCCACGGATGTTCAGCTAAATGCATTATTGTTTCATCAAGAAATTCAATTATCAAAGGTGCATCATCTTGCAAGGGTGAGTCAGCTAATTGATCTGCGACGACTTGTCCTTTAATAGCCCTTCTATCCACATACTCAATATCAAATTCACTCAGAATCAGAACCCACTTTGCTAGTCTTCTTGTTAATGCTATCTTTCTTAAGAGGTCTTTCAAAGGATCTATCTTTGCAATGAGCTTTACTGTATGTGATAGCATATAATGTCTCAATTTCTATGATGCAAAGACAACTGCTAAGCAAGCTTTTTCAATTATGTTGTAATTGATTTCATAAGATACTAGTGTTTTTCTGATATAGTAGATTTCTCTTTCCTTTTTAGTTCATCTTCTTGCGCCAGCAATACTCCCAGTGATGTAGCCGTAGCTGAAATGTATAGGAGTAATGTCTTTCCATGAATGGGTGCCATGAGAATAGGAGGAGTAGCCAAGTAATCTTTTAATTCTTTGAATTTATTTTGACAATGTTCATCTCATTTGAAGGTGACACCCTTACGTAGCAATTTAGTGAAAGGTTATGCTCTGTCTGCAAGTTGTGTTATAAATCTCCTGATTGACTGGAGTCTTCCTTGTAATGTCCTCATTTGACTAATGTTGCATGGAGGAGTCATTTATAGTATAGCTTTGAATTTTTTAGGGTCCACCTCAATTCCTTTTGTTGATACAATAAACCCTATCAACTTTCCTGATTGAACTCCAAAGGCACATTTCTTTGTATTAATCCTAATTTGAAATTTCTCCATGCGATCTAATATCTTTTGCAAGTCTTCAATATGAGTAGTTCTTTATTTTGACTTAGCTAAGGTATCATCCATGTAATCCTCCATGTTTTTATTTATCATATCATGGAATATGGTAGTCATAGCTCTTTGGTATGCAGCACCTGTATTCTTTAATCCAAACGGCATAACATTCTAGCAAAAATTTCTCCATGCGCATGTGAATGCGGTCTTCTCTTGGTCTTCAGGAGAAATTTTAATTTGGTTATAGCCCAAGAAACCATCCATTAATGAGTACATTTGATAGCCTATTGTTAGATCTATGATCATATCAATGTTTGGCAGTGGAAAATCATCTTTAGGACATGCTTTGTTCAAGTCTCTAAAGTTTGTACAGATCCTGATAGATTTATCTGTTTTAGATACTGGTACCACATTAGAAATCCATCCTACGTAAGCGATGACTCTTATGAATCCAGCTTTCAGTAATTTTTCTAGCTCTACTTTTACCAGTAATGCAACATGAGGATGCATCTTTCTTAGTTTCTTCTTCACAGGTTTGATCCCAGGAGCTATAGATAAATGGTGCATTATTAATTCAGGATCTAGTCTAGGCATATCTGTGTAAGACCATGCAAATTTGATCTTTTTCTCTTTCAGGAACTCAGTGAATTGTATCTTCTCCTCTTCTGTTAAGGATTGTTCTCGGTGAGAAATTTGAGGAACTTTAGCTTTGCCCAAGTTAACCGGTTGTGTTGGTTCTATCAAAACTAAAGATCTTTCTTGAGAGTGCTCAGGGAGGATATCAAGAATCCCATATTTTGGTGCCTTTGGGAGGTTTTCACCATCAAATACATCTTTTATTTTTAGTATTTTAGAAGCTAACACTGCCACAACGTGGTTTTCACCATCAGTTCTTTTCTTTTTTTTTTATTTTTCAATTTTTGACTGAGAAACTTGATATCCTCCCCTGACATGTTCACGCTCCTTGCATTGGTGGAAGAAGGATAAAGGTTCACGAGCATTTAGATAATAGGCCAAAGTGTAGTCATTAGGGAAATTTATGATAGGATTAGGGTTTGAATTTGTCCAATCAATTAGGTCAAGGTTTATCAAGGATAATGAATTGGAGTTTGGTAAGGATAGCATCGTGTCAGCCTCAAAACTATTAACTGACAAGACATGTTCTATTAGGTCAACTTCTATAGCATTTAGATCATCAAGAGTTAAATCATCATTAATAGGGTCATTGTTAGTAATATGTGGACCTAACTCTAGCAACTCATCAGTTGATCTTTCTTCTTCTTCTCTCATAAAAATGGAACTCATTGGTTGTAGTCTCATAATGTCTTCTAGACCTAGTAAAACACCAGTTTCTTCATCAAGAATTCTAGGTAATGGTATCTCATCTGATTCTGGAACAAAAGTAGTGTTAGGGGAAGTGTTAGAACTCTCTCCTCTTTGAAATATTGGTGCCAACTTATGAATCACATCTATTTCAATGTCCACGGTAGCATCAGATAGGACATCCCATTCATAATCATGTGTCTTTTATTTCATCATTTGATCTGTTTAGAAACTCAGCAATAGTTACCTGATGTACCCTATTAGCCACTTGTAGATCAAAGTGTGGTAAATCTAGGATGTGTGAAATTGTGACCAACTACCCCCAGTTAGGATGTAAATCTTATTGTTGGGGTGTTTCTTCATTAGTTGTTTCTATCAATGGAACTTATGGAGTGTCTTCTTTTGTTTCCTCTACTTGTTGAATAGTAGTGTGTGTCAATAAAGGAACATGAGTGTCTTGTGGTGCATCAAAGCTAGGTACATATATTTCTCCTTGATATTCAGGATACTCTGTACCAATATGCAATAATCTCTCATAGTTCCATTATTCTAGTTCGGTTTCTTCTTCTTCATCACTTCCTTCATCAAATATTGGACCATCTCTTGAAGTAGGGTTTTCAGATTTAGTATTGAAACCTAGTCCTATCTTATCTTTGGTATTTTTGAATTCCATGTGTATAGGTTCAACAATTTCCTTTCCTTTATCTCCTAAAGTTCCTTTTCCTTTATATCCCATTTGTTTGAGAAGGTCATATCCTTTACCATACTTTTTTGGGGATATTTCCACATGTTTTACCTCATTTTCTTTTGGTTCTCCCTTGTAAAGCCAAGCCAAGACTGATTTTTCTTATTTTTCATATTCTTGGGGGGTAGATGCTTTAACCATACCAGTTGCTTTGTGAATTTTTGGCTCTTTAGATGTAGTAGGTGTGAAAGATGAGGAAGGTTTCCCATAAGATCTTGGAGACACTGGAAGTTTTGCCAATGATGGGATCTACTATCTCAGGGGTTAGAATGATCACCAAGATGATACTGTCATCATCCCCTAGAGGTAGTAGAACTAGAAGAAGAGAATGTAAGAGTCACAAATAAGAGTCTTTTTGGGTCAGCATCACGAAGACCAAAAAGAATAGGCACTAATCTTTTGCATCATCCCCAATCAAAAAACACAAAGGTACAATTACAAATAATGGCACATTTATGAATAGTGGTACATGCACGACATAACATGTAATAACATATAGAAAAAATGAGATACAAATAGAGGAATGTGATGATAGATCAATTCCTTTATCACCTTGCACCAACAAATAAAAAAGGGTTGTCTAAATAAATCTAAACAAAACATATAGAAAGAAACACATCACAGGAGAAGCACATTACAACAAGAAACCATAAAGAATCCACTGCATAAGAAGATCTAATCAAGCATGTCGCCTGCCCCCCCCCCCNCCACCATCTTGTTCTATAGTGTTTAGGGAAGGTAGGAAACACACAAGAGAAAAAAAAATCAAGCACAACAGAGGGAACAATATATAGTTCCAAACAAGGACCGTGTTGTAAAGATGGATCACTTTCTTCATCACCAAGAGATAATTGTTCTACAAATCGAGATGGAAATCATGATTAATATCAATAATCTCATACATGTCATCAAAATTGGTAGCATGAATATCATCATTAGTTGCATTAGGAACATCAAGAGTATCTTCTTCATCCAAATTAATCATAATAGAATCTAAGATACGAATGAATTATCATGTTTTTTCAATTTCATCTTTTTAAAATTAACTTCTTCCTTTGGGCTATGCATAGGCCGATCAAAGGGAATTAAATCATCATTAGGTGTTTTAGGGGAGGAAATATTTTGAGAAGCACGTTCAGCGGCTCTAGAATGACATTTATGGTGGTGATCATGAGCAGAATGGTTACATTTGGTTTTGCTGGAGATTTGGTTTGGTTTGGGATCAATTAACATCGAGCCCTTTTCTTATTTAAGAGGAAGAATGGAAGGAACCACACTAGGTTGAGAGATAACATTGGAAGAACATTTATAATATATAGGAAGTGGAATAGAAACATATATAGGAGGTTTAGGAAGAAGTCCAAGTCCATGACAAGGAGATAAAAGATCCTTAGGATTTCTAAACTCACAAATCTTTTGGATTTTATACTTTTGATATGATTGAAAGAGATTATCTTTGCAGGATTGATTTTCTTGAGGTACAGAAGGCCAAAATAATTCAAGGTCAAGGACTCTTGAGGTACTGAAGGTTGGTAAAGACTATGGTTAACAATGATGATTTCTCATTTATGGATTCATTTTATTGAGGTATATAAGGCCAAAATAAGTCAAGGTCAAAGGAATCTCAAGGTATTGAAGGTTGGTAAATATTATGGTTAACAATGATGATTTAGCCTTTATGTGGAAAATTCAAACACTTATAGATAGGAGAGACTATGGCTTTCATGGAAGTAAGCCAAGGAAGACCAAATCTAGCTTTACACTGATCATAAGTTGAGATTACGACAAAGGTGACATCTAGATTTTTACCACCAACTTCTACAGGAAAAGTGATAGAACCATGGGTGGGATAAGTGAAACCATTGTAAGTTTTGATCATCATATCAGATTTGTCATAAAAATCAAGTTGTAATTGTCTAATGTAAATATGTTCTTTAGTTATCACCTTCACCATGCAAGTAGATTCAATAAGGATACTAAGAGAAAAGAGATCATTAACCTTTACAACAATGTAAAGATGACCATCAGGTGCTTTAATTATCTCACTAGGATCAAAGGTAATGCAAAGATCAGGTTTAGGTTTGGATTCAAATTTATATAGATCATTAAGATTGACAACATTGTTGGCTTCAATATAGTTCTCATCATAGGAAACAACGCGAGTTGATGAAGAAGGTAAAGACTGGATAGGCTCTACAATATTGGTTGAATGAGAAGGTAAAGGTTTGGTATATATTTAAAAGTTTTGGTTGGGAGGTGTTACAATTTTTTTTCCTTCATCATTAACACCTTCAGGAGATATAGTATTAGAATCAATGAGGTCTTGAATAAAAAATTTCAAACTAAAACATTTCTCAGTGTCATGGTCAGGTTGACAATGGTATTGAAAAAATGCTTTGTGATCAAAATATTTGGAAGAGGGTTTAGATGTATCAATAAATTTGATACAAGGAAGATTTAATACTTTAGCATTAATCAACTTCAACATCACATTATGCAAAGATTCAGAAAGTTGTGTAAAATTATGAGAAGGTATAAAATTATATGACAAAGGAACCACACCTTTGGATGATCTTGATAAATTTATTGGGTTTGTGAAACTTATTATAGGACTAGGATGTGACATCACTCATATCAACCAGGCACATTGGATTGGTGTTCTCAAACTGTCTCACTTGAAGCTGATAATTATGAAGCACTGCACACAATTAAGTAAAATAGGAAAAATTAGAACGAATATTTTTATCTCTAATGTATTTTTGTAAATTATAAATGAAAATGCATTGCACATCAATATCTGGCACATGATAAGAAATATGAGCATGCAAATGCTTAAATCTACCAATGAAATCAATCACTTTTTCTTTAACGCGTTATTTATAATGCATCAAATCAGTCAAATAAATATTAGGACCAATATTATTTTGAAAATTTTTGATGAAAGCATTAGCAAGATTTTGAAAAGAGATCATAGAATAAGGAGGCAAATAAAAATACGATTGCAAGACTTTATCTCACAAGGTTATAGTAAAAAATCCAGCCATGAATCTATGATCATGAAAGAAATCACTACACAATATTTGAATTTTTTGAAACGAGTCAAAGGATCATCTTTACCATTGTATGTATCTAGGTGGGGAATTTTCATGTATTGAGGGATAAAGGCACCGATGATATCCAAGAAAAATGGATTAGCAACATCACAAGTAGGAATGTTAAACTTGGATTGAGTTATGGAAGCAATTTTTTGTTGAAAAAAAGATATAGTTTGAGCCAAGATATTAATGGTAGAATCGATAGAAAGAGTGGTAGGAGATATGTGTGAAATATTTGGACCATTGTGGGAAATGGAAGGAATGATAGAATATGAAAAAGGAACACTATTGTAAGTGGTCATGGAGGAAGGTAAAAAGGCACATGGAACACTTGAAGCAATAGTAGAGACAATAGGATTAGGAATGATAAGATGTGTAGGATTGAGGTTTTTAATGGAAGTAGTTATAATAGGTGGAACATAAATGGACACAATAGGAATGGAGGTAGAAATAGACATGGAGGTCTCAATATGGTAGGTGGAATGAAACCAAACTCTTCAGCACAATCTCTAATAGTCTTTACATTGTTATCAATGAGATGAGATATATTACGCAAGATATTAACACCATGTTCATCACTATGAATTATCTTCCTCAAACCCTCTACAGTGAAGATGACCTCGGCATTAGAATTTTATTGTCCTAACAATTGCTCAAATTTTTTGAATTCATGGGAAATCTTCTGAACTTGGATAGGATGGAATCTTAAAGTCTCATCTTAATCATGAGAAGAATGGGAAGAGTTGTTCTAAATAATAGGAGGAATGTCATTATTAGGCATGTTGGTCTCATCAAGATTGCTAGGAAAAATATATGACTCAGGATCAAAGAAACCCATAAGTCTACAACTTCTCCTAATCATAATACTATAGGTAGAACTCAAGGTAATAACACTCATGGAAAAGAGAATGAAAATGAGATAGATCTAATGAAAATATAAAACTTGAAAGAGAAATGCAATTCATCTAAGTAAAATAGCAAATTTAATAAAAATTGTATCTAACCATTAAATATAAAGATCTAATGTAAAACATACAAATTGGATCTAGATATGAAAATGGGATATAAGTACCAAAATGATAAGTAGTTAAGAGGAGTCAGGTTCACAAAAATGTAAAGGAATAGAAATAGGAAGATGTGGTAAGTAGTTAAATTCACACCTCCCTTTTCACAAACACATATTCGGAAGGAAGATGCCCCACTAGGCTCAAGAGGAGACTCAAGCGTTGAATGGGAAAGTGATCCTTCGCTAAATACATAATAATGAAAATATAAATAATGGAAAATATTAATGTAAAAGAAAATTTAGACAAGTTACTGAAAAACTGGAAATAACATACTGGTACAGAATGACACAAAGATGAAATATACAAAAATGGAAACCAAAATGCAGATCCAACCCATAGCTGAAATATGCGAGCATAATGCAAGGTAAAGGGAAATTTTGTGGCCTATTCTAGGGTAAAAAATGTTTTGGAAATCTGTACCTGATTTTTTTTACTTTAGTTATTTTGGGATCTTTCAACAGTTTCTTAACCTTCCAAATTTTGTCTGACAACTCTGTAACCTAATCCTGCACATAGAAAAATGAGGAATAGTTGTCTAAAGGGATTTTCCTTGGCCAAATTCTAGTTTAGGAATCAACCTTGAAAATGAAATGAAATTTCATAAAGAAAAGTATGTAAAAAGGTAAATGTTTGATTAACCTTGTATAAACCCTCGTGGATGGATGTAGGAATCGTGCATGTTAGAGTAATTAGGTAGTTTTATTACTCTTTTTTCTCTTAAGTTGTCTCTTAGGTGTATATAATTAATATTTTATATTAATTATATTGCGCAACCTAGTTTTTTCTGTTTAGGGTTTGTTCACCTTTATAGGCTGAACTTTGTAATGTTTCTTTCATAACTTAGGGAACAATATTTTGACTCTTCTTTCGAGCATCTCTGAGTTCTGCTTTTTCATTCTCGTGCTTCTTCTCTATAACAGGTCATTTGCATGTAGGTGTATTCAGGTTCTATGGATTTGCATTTGACAAATCCTACATGGTATCAGAGCCATCCTGTTGCTGCCTGGTCTTAGGTTTTTTGAAGCCATGAGTCGCAGCTAAAAGCCACAACTTCTCTGGGTCTTTTTCTTCATTTTGGAGGAGGTGCTAGTTTTTGGAGTACTTTGAGCCAAAACAGACTCCACCATCGCGCTCAGAAGGCATGGGAGAGTTGAAATACATATAAAGGTCACTATTTTTGGTCACAGTGACCTCTGGGAGAATTTTTTAGCCTCCTAGGCCGTACGGCACACATTTCAAAAAAAAAATTAAAAATGCTTTGTTTAAGGCTTTTTAAGGTTGCCGGAGCGTGCCACCCCCGTGCCACCCCAGCATGACCCCAGCCAG
>MU223745.1:1338263-1352279 GCA_018584345.1 Thuja plicata
TTTTAGCCTCCTAGGCCGTACGGCACACATTTCAAAAAAAAAATTAAAAATGCTTTGTTTAAGGCTTTTTAAGGTTGCCGGAGCGTGCCACCCCCGTGCCACCCCAGCATGACCCCAGCCAGTGCACCGCCCTCCGGCCACCGCGACGCCACTAGCCTCAGCGCCGCCCACCGGCCACCGTGCCGCCCTCTGCGCCACCCACCGGCCATCGCGTCGCCCAGTCACCGCCAACTAACATATCCTGCATGCAGGGTGACATCAATGATTATGTCAGCGACCAGATTTTTTTTCTAGGGGAAATTTTGAATTTTTCTGGCAGTTTTCCAATTTTTTGGTGACCGGAAAAAAATTTCGGCAACAGGCAACGGGCGTCAATTTTTTTCCTGATAACTGTGACGGTCATTTGGATGTCAAATTTTTGTTGTCTATGGTTTTTTCCAGAGAGTTGTCTTTCGGAGGACTACTTGGTTTTTTGGCCATATCTTGGACATACGGTGTCCATTTTTTAAAAATGAAATATCGTCAAAAAGGTGTTTCCAAGACGGACGTGATGATGCTAGTCTTGTTCATTGATTCAGTTGTTTGAGCTCTCTTTTTTGGCATTGAAGTAGAGGCTTCCATTTCCTCCATCTCTGCATCTGGCATCCAGGTTTTCTTCTCATTTTTCATGCTTTCAGTAATTGTTTCTTCATTGTACGGGGGATAGAATCATACATTGTGGGGGGGTGCTTTTTCTTTCTGTCATTTAATTTCAGAAAATGACCCTTCTACTTCCGTCTTTTTCTTCTCTCAATGTCGGACCCCTCTGTGGCCCGGCTGACACTGCATAATTACCACACCTGGAAAGCACACATGACCAGGCTACTCATGTCATGTGGCCTATGGTCGTGTCTAGATGAGAACAAACCTATTCTGTAGTGTCATTTTGAGGCTCTTCAGCACAAAAATAAAATGGATGAAGCCATGGGCTTGCTGGCACTAAATGTTTCTGACAGTCTCCTATTTCACCTAGAGAATTTGAACACTCCTCGGGCTATATGGAACAAGTTTGCAAATTTTTTTGGCATAGTTAATGAGTTCAGGGCACTTCAGCTTGAAGTAGAGTTGACATCCTTGTCTCCTGACATTTTTTCCACCATTGAGGACTTCTTGATGAAGTTCAATTCTCTCTGTTCAATTTTACAGGGATGTGGGAAGACCAAGTCAGATAATGAGTGTACTTTTTTGATACTCTCAAAGCTTCACAGATAGTTTTCGATCTTCTCCTCCACCTTCTATTCCACTATGGATGCTTTGGGCCCTTGCCACACCATGCCTTCCTTTGAGACCTTTTGTGATTGATTGACTCAAGAGAAGACAAAGATTCAACAGTTGGATAGTTCTTTTGGCTCTATGAGCCATGCTTTGGTTGCCCACTCATCTTCACGGAAGCCTAAGAAAAAATAGGCACCACCATCTACTCCTCAAAAGGAGAAATCAAAGACTAACAAGCCCTCATGTTCCTATTGTCAAAAGGGAACTCATGATGAGTCACTTTTCTATCAGAAGAAGTTTGATGGCTATGATAAATAGATTGCGGCTTTGCAAGCTCTCCTTCAGAAGAGCACTATTTCCTCTCCATCCTCTTCTAGCTCACAGGGGTCTACTTTTTAGTCTTCTGCCACATCTTCTTCAGCTAGACAGGATCTTGGAAAGGGTCATGCATTCCAGGCTTCTGTTGCATCCCCTTCACAGGTCCCTTGGATACTGGATTCAGGTGCTTCTCACCATATGGCATCTTCTCTGGCAATCTTCTCTTCTCTTGCAGCTTCTCCTATTCCTCACATTCTCATGGGGAACAACACTGTTATGATAGTCTATGGGAAAGGTTATGTAAGCATTCAGGATGGAACATTCAATGATGTATTGTATGTTCCATCTCTATCTACAAACCTTCTCTTGATTCATCAGATTACTCTCAGTGGGTTAGGGAAGATAGTTGAGTTCATGATAGATTCAGCCCTCATCCAGGATAGTGCGACAAGAGACATTTTTTCTATAGGGATAGTTGATCATTCCACCCATCTCTACACCTTCACACATTTTGGTCCACCATCTCTATTATCGGAGCTCAGCTCTCCTCTTCCGTGAGAGCATCATGTGGTGCAGTCAGGTCACTTGAACCTCTGTGTTGTTCCTGAGACCACTGTTGTGACTGCCACACCACATCTTGTTGAGGTTTCTTCTCTTCAGCAGGACTCTTCCTCAGCACTGCCAGACCCTCTAGCTCCATTCATCGAGCCACTAGGTGTAGTTGTTGAGGATTCTACAGAGGACACTCATCTCCTCTCTCATGATAGTGTCAGCACACCTGTCATACCACTTGCATTGGGGATTCCATTTCAGGATCCTCGTGTCTACTCCTTTGAGCATTGACTCGGCTTTCCAGTGACATCCCATCTTTCGAGATTACCTCTTCACTGCTCACTATCTTTCACTCCTTTGCATTGGAGTCAGTGGTTTGTTCATTGATCCAGGGGTTCTTTCATTCTGGGGGGGCTTTGGAGCCTCGACCCTATCTCACAGGGGGGTTGGTAGCACGCATTGTACTCATGGCTTTGATAGAGTCTCTTGAAGTTATTCTTTGTCTTTTACTTGCTTTTATATCTCTTTTTGGAGAGGAGTTTTTTCCACTGGGTTTTCTCCTTTGTCTCCGGTTTACAGAGATTTCCTTGTATTGGGTACCTAATCAGGCCTTGTTGTCGAGACTCATTTCTTGCTTTCATAGTTGTACTAGGTTAGCTTACCTCCTGAGCTTCACTTAAGGGGGGTGTTAGAGTAATTAGGTAGTTTTATTACTCTTTTTTCTCTTAAGCTATCTCTTAGGTGCATATAATTAATATTTTATATTAATTATATTGCGCAACCTAGTTTTTCTGTTTAGGGTTTGTTCACCTTTATAGGCTGAACTTTGTAATGTTTCTTTCATAACTTAGGGAACAATATTTTGACTCTTCTTTCAAGCATCTCTGAGTTCTGATTTTTCATTCTCGTGCTTCTTCACTGTAACAGGTCATTTGCATGCAGGTGTATTTGGGTTCTGTGGATTTGCATTTGACAAATCCTACAGTGCATACCCATGAAGATACTTAAATGTACTTGAAATTAAGGAGTTGACATTGGAATGTAATGTAGAATGCAGGATGCCCTCACAAATGCATAGATCTATGAATGCCACTCCTAGATCTTGAATGTAGATATGATTGATAATCACTTGCAATAAAGGAGAGAGAATAAGCATGAAAGGGAGGATATTCTTGCTTGATTGAGAATTTCTCTACTTGGACATCATGGGAGAGAAACTTTCTTAAATTGGAGAATATTTACTTTGACTTAAATGATCTTATATAATTGGAGATTTGGAGAAACTTGATCTTGGATGCTTGCCTTCAAATCCTGAATCCAATTCGTCAATTGATCTTGATTGCTTGAAAATGTAATAGTAAATTCTTGCACTTGATAATTGATACCAAAATAAGGATAGATAGGGGGGTTTTATACTCAATCCACTATTTCAGTATTCAAAAATAATCCAAGCCAACCACAATATTAGATTTCTCACTAACATCCTAGCACAGGGCCTCAGGCCAAATTTGGGCCACAATCCTCAGGGATAGAATCCCAAACCATTATGTCCCAGGGACTGAACAAATTAGTGTTATGTACCCTGGAGAATGAGCCAAAATTTGGACAGAGTGTCATGATAGGTGAAACAATGTGGGGGGAAGAATAACAGGTTTATAGGATCAATCATAACAAGCATTTAAACCTCAAAATCTCCAAAATGGGGTTTAATAGGTCCTAATAAAGCATCAAATTATGTGTGTTGCCACATCATGTTGATGTCATCCATGCCTAGTCAACCCCTTTTTTTAACAAACTTTGAATAGCCATATCTTTTTTATACAAACTCTGTAAGTGATCCTATTCCAGTTGTTTCAGGATCGTATCGCCGAGCACTTTTCCATGGTGTTAACTGTTAGAGTATTTGAGATAATTAAATTTTAGGGTTTCAAAGATCCACCTGGATCATGAATTCTATGTCATATTTTTCTAACCTCGAAGGGACATATGAATAGGTTTAAGAACCCCCTAAGGGGCATGTATAAGAAGAAACCGAGATGCAAGATATGCTCAAAAACTTGGATGGAGAAGGAGAAGAGAATAAGGATGAATAAATTCCTGTGAGAAGTAAGGAAGATACTAGGGTACTCGTAGGAACACAAGAAGAGATGATTGTGGAAGGGGAGAATTTTTTCAAAGAAGAAGTAAATAAATAAGGAGAAATAAGAAAAGAAGAAGAGGAAATAGGTGGAGAGGAAGAACAAGGAAAAAAAACTTCCCCTTCTTAGAAAGAAGAAGAACAAAAAGAGGCCTCCTCTCCTTTGAAACATGATATTATTCCTCCACCACAACATGTTTCATCTTCCCAATAGGCATAAGAGGTATGAGAGTAGGAAGACCTATTTAGGATGGAAACATACTAACCTCTATTTGTATAATGGACACCTACGTGGCTACCAAAATCCATTTAGCCACTGAAAAGGACATATAGGGAAATAGAGGAGCATGACTTCTTTATGGCTGGAAGAGAATTTGAAAAGGGAGAACCAAGCCAAAGAAAAACACAATGAGTGTCATATGTAAGTGTAGACAAGAAAAGGTACTGGAAAGCCCAAGTTGCTACCCTAATGGTGGATAATCCCATAGAATAACTAGCTCTTGAAGATTATCTGATGGAGAAATTAGACTTGGGAGTTTTGAATAGAGAAGGAGAGAAGGAATTAATGGACCTAGTTTTCACCTCTATTTTTAGGAGGTTAGATGATGATTAACAAAAAATGAGGACTTAGAGATAAAAAATGAAAATTTGAAGTCCCTCATTACCTAGTTGGTAGGTTCTATCGACTTGGATAACCCAACAATGAGCTTGCAAACAATGTTAGAGGCTTGCAAGTAAGTCCCATAAGTGGACCCATTTGATGAAGGCATGCACAAAGTGGAGAGAATGAATCATACTCCCAACAATATTTTGAAAAATAGGCCAACCCATCCATTAGATTTTTCATAGAGGTGCCATGTGGAACTATTTGGTTAGCCACATGATGCCACATGTCCAAGTCCACATCGATTACACAACCATTGTTGATTGCCACATGTCAGGTTCTTATTGGACCATGCCAAGTCAACTATCACATAGTGATGCCACATCATCAGCCACTTGTCCTACCATGTCAATTCCATGTGTCCAGCCACATCAATATGATCTGGTGCTAACATCATGATGACATCATCAATTCTTGGTCAACCTTTTTTTTTAACAAACTTTGACTAGCCATATCTTTGTCATATGGACTTCGTTTGAGCTCATTCAAGTTGTGTCAGGATTGTGTCACCTAGCACTTTTTCATGGTGTTGACTCATGAAGCATTTGAGATAATTGAATTTTGGGGTTTTAAAGATCCACCTAGATCATGAATTCTATGCCATATTTTTCTAACCTCAAAGGACAAATGAATATTGTTGATGTCATCATTGAGGAAGAAAATGTGCATAATTCCTGTAACAAGAATATTTGAAAAATTACAAGGAAATTTGTGGAGATAATTTGTGCCTGGAAAAGGGTAGATGATAATTGAGTGTTAGAATCTCCTCATTCTAAAAATACAAATATACAAGTTTTGTCTTTTTTTCTTGGTTTTGATCAAGAGCTATTATGTGAAGAAAGGAATATTGATATGGTAGATGAGTTAGTGTTTGAAGTGTTGGGAAAAGTGTCTCAACCTTGCATTTACATAGGGTTACTATTTTTAGTTAATTTTTATTTGAGCATGTATTTTCCTTATTCTTTTCTAGAAGGTTCAAAATGGTTAGATAAGAATTTGGGTAAATTTTTTGTTGCAAGATCATGTTCGATTTGGAAGATATTAAATCTTTTATTTTTGGAAATTGCCGAAAAAATTCACAAATATAATTAAAAAGGCTTTAGAGAAATCAAACTAGGATGAAAATATGGATTAAATGGTGTAGCAATTTATGATGTCATAGAGCACGTCTGTGTTTTCCAATACTTCAAATGGTTCGTTAATCAATTCCCTAATTTGAAAGTTACAACCTCCAGAGTTGAGTCTCCTGAAATAGGAAATGTAAAAAATGTGTCAAATATGTAAATGAGATGTAACGGGGAGTTACACATGTTGGTGTGTGTATTGACACATCATAGGGATTATTTTATTTGATATAAGGTGGGCACCACTTTATAAGTGGTTTTTAGCACATGGTTTTGTAAAACCATTTGACAATTTCTTGTATTGTGTCTCCTATATATTTAGTGCATGAGATACATGGTATATGTAAGAGTCTTATATATTTTTATTTACCTTTGGATATATGATTGATGATACTCCTCAGAGAATATTTCTCTGTAAGTATATTGTATTCTGTTATTGATTGTTGAATAATATATGTCGAGTGTGTAAAATATGATGAGTGTGTCGCCACCATCAAGATGCATGATGGGTTGTCACTTCTCCCTTTGTGTTCTACCACCATGATGGGCTAGGTGGGATAGAATATGACCTTATTGAACTATCATGATTTCTAAGTCAAACATATTTTAGGTTAAATTGGGTATCCCCTAGTTGACCTCGATGGGATCCCTCCCCTCAATCATGCACAAATGTTTAAAAATTCCTCGTGAGGGTAATAGTCACACATTCTAGTACACACGTTACTACCTCTTGGTGTTCCATGGTGGATTTTCTATTGACCATTTTTGGACTACTCTAGTAGGGCCCTTGTATCCTCGACAAGATGCAACTTTCCTCTCTTATAAAAAAATACAAAGTCGAAGAACTAAAATCTAAATTTTTAGCACCTATTCCTTCTCCTCCTACTCAGCCATCTCATGAGGCTCAACATGATTCATATTTTTCTCCTTCATTGAGAGCTCAAGGTAAGCACATTCCCCATGGGAAACCTCCTCTTCCACCTTGAGTCTTACAACCTCCAGTGGTTCCTTTTGTTTGTATGTTTACACCTAGTAAAAACAAAGGAAAGGCACCCACACTTCCAAAATATAATGCATTTCCACCTTTTCCCCATTACCATCATTGCATACATACCTCACCCTTCCATTTAGGGTATGGGTAAGAGGTTTCCCTATATTATAAAATCTCCTTTGACACCTACCCCTCAATATTCTAGGGCATCCTTTGTTCCTCCCACCATCATCAAGGAGAAGATAGGAAGGGAACCCGTGACTAAGTCATATGTGCCTGTGTTAGTTCCACCTCCTACTCCACCAATGTGGCCCTATTATTTCCCAAAAAAGGCATAAATGACCTCTCCTATAGAGTAAGATATTTTTGGAAACTCTCAATATTCTTATCCTGGCTCTTATCTATGTTGGAGCCATCTTGTGCATGAGTGTAAGCATCATCATTGGGAGAGGGCCCTAGCTTGTGAGGCTGCTCCAAAAGTAGGGTGTGTGTATTTAGAGCCTATTTCTTATCCTTCCACTTTTTCTCCTATTTATTCTCCCACTATTTTTATAACTATGCCAACCTTTTTCCCTACAACCTCATATCTCTCACTTTCGCCATTACTAGTGGTGACCATTGGGATTCATGCCAAGAAGGTCTAAGTCATTGTTTCTCTCTCATAGGAGCCACCACTCATTAATATTTCTTGATATCCCTCCATTCTCTACACTGATGAATGTGCTACATACTCAAGTGGTATCCAGTGAAGTGATGTCCACCTAGCCCATGCTTTCCCCATCTCATGACTACCAACTAGCTCCCCTCATGTCCTCAAGGATTCTACAATGGATCGGAGGGAATTACTTCTATCCTTCAAGATGAATTTTGACAGGGGCATTATTTTAGAGTTTCTTCATTGTAGGTACACTCTAGAGGATCATCTTTCTATCTCATTCCCCGTATTAGAGAAAGCTTAGGCTTCTCCTAAGTTCATCTTCACCCATTTTATAGAGGTTGGTCAGGCATCTTTTGTATATGTACCTCAACATGGGTTTCTTGCAAGCTATGAGGCTTTATTTTTTGACTCACTTGAGGAAATTCCAACATTGATGATGATCTTCACACAATCCCTCTGACTCGCCTCACTAGAGTTGTTGGATGAGAAAATTGAGTTTGCCTCATCCTTGGCTCTAGCTAATATTGGGGTACCTAGGGATTCCATATTAGTTATTTCATTGCAATCTTATCCTACATCTCCATATTATCAATATTTGAGGAGGATGATCTACTAGTGGATGACCTATGAAGGTAGCACCCACTTCTACATATTTATATTAGAGTGTGTTTTAATGTCTTCCCCTACCCTTCCATGTTGAGATTTTTTTTCTTTGTGTTATTCTTCAGATCTGAGCCATGGCTAGAAGTGATCAAATATCCCTTGAGAGAATGTATATAACTCTTCTAGGTTCTAACACCAATCCATTATGTTCTCCTGTCTCTATGCAGATTTTGTGGAAATCATGTGTCACCCATCAGGAAGTGACATTCCATGGAAACATGTCATATGTTTACATGCCATAATTTCATTTCTCCCTCTATAATATCACATGCTCCCCTCTAAGTAGCAAGGTGATCCATTCTAAGGGGGGGTTGTTATTTCTATGTTTTATTTTCTTATTTCTAACCATCATGTTGTCTCTACATCACATGTTTTTCTTGTAAAATTCAAAAAAAAATATCCTGATGTCTACCTTTGTGGGAGCCAATCCACTATCTCATCTCAATCTTTCCCTATCATACACCTGTCTAGATTTTTCTACATGTGCCATCATAATCCAAGTCTCCCTATTAGATGCCTATCTAGATTTTTCTACACATGTCAGTACACTATCAAATTTTCCCTATCATATGCCTATCTATATTTTGTTACACGATTTGGCACACTATCAAAATTTACCTATCATATGGTTATCATTCATAACACAAATTACCACCCATATTGATGTACTATTGATGGTCTTTATTTACAACTTGTCTTCATCATCTAGCACACTCATCTACAACTTGTGTGCTAGATGAGGCTCAAAAGAAATTCAGGGATTCCTAGCTAGGAGCAACCCTATGTGAATGAATTCCCCATAGGTAAGTTAGGTAAATTTACTTTATCTCACATCTCTCTTGCCATGATATGCTCTCTAAAGTGGGGCAAAATGTAATGTCACAAATTTACACAATGGTATAATTTTCCATTTCATAATGCTCCTACCTTAGCCTAAGATGTAAAATTGCACATCATCTATCTGACCTCGCTCATCTTGCTTTGTAAATACTCATTTATAATCTTATCCACACAGACTAGATAATGTAAGTTGTGTGTGCACCATGGAGATGTCTACACAAAGTGCGCTCCTCTGAAAATTTGCAAATTTGCATACTACTATTGGAGTATTAAAAATTTCCACCTTATAATTGTAATGCTAAAATCCATCACCCGCTGACACCCAAATTCAAATTACTCCAATATATCTCCCATTTTAAACTTCATTTGATCTTGTTCACATATTCAAAACACTTATTAGTGTTGGAAATGAGTTGATTAACTAAGAGGGGAGGGGTGAATCAGTTACCACAAAAACAAATCCAAGTCCCTTAGATGTCTTAATCAAATTTATCACTCTGCTCAGTTAATAAAAGATATTTTGTTGTTACTTAGTTAACAAATCAATCTTAAGATATTAAATGTGATTAACCTTTAGTGATTAAGTGAAGAAATATAAAGCATAAAGCAAATAACATGTACACAGATGACACCAAGATTTAACGTGGAAACCCAATTTGGGAAAACCACCAATTGCAACTAGTTACTATTTTTCACTCTTCTGAAGTGAGCCCTGTTAGGAGCCAACCCTGTTAAAGGTTACAAAACACACTGTTAGGTGTGACCTTGTTAGAGGATTTAATCACCCTGTTAGGAGTGGCCCTGTTAGAGGTCTTCAAACACTTCAATGTAGAAATGCCACCTTGTGAGAGGATTTATGAAAGACTGTTAAGTCTACTCTGTTAAGAGATTTGGATCACTGCTACAATTGTTAGAGAGTAACAATGAGTCAACCTAATTGAAAAAGCAACTGACTTTGCAGATTCAAATCTTTTTTCTGGCTTTAACTAGATCCTCACTGATCAAATATTCTTTTGCATCTCGATCTGAATATTCTATCCTTAATCAGAATTCCCTCTTATGTCACCTTCACTCTTCATATCAAAAACTCTATCACTTTCTTATATTCAATTCAAACTTTACCTTGTATATGTATGATAGGCCTTGTCAACTCGGCTTGAATACCCTTCCAAATAAACAATAAAACTTAAGTCAATCAGCTGAAATTAACTAATTAAACACATAAAGTGTAAACTACTATTAGTCGGCTGACACTAAAAGCATAACTCGATTAACACTATAATCCTTCAATGCCTTACCATTACTCATTTGAAACCAAACTTACTGTATTGCCCGAGTGAACACGGTTAATACAGAAATTCCTTCATTAACTGATAGAGCTTGGTTAATACAACAAATCACTTTGGATGATACTGGAGTCTTCTTCAATGCCCGAGAGAGCTTGGCATATACTAAATATGCTTGTTTAGGTTTAGACATATGTGTAACATCACTACATTTGTGTATACATTTGTGTAACATCAATGACAATACACAATTGAATAATTGTCTTCAACAATCTCCCTCTTTGGCATTGATAGCAACACAACATGTCATTATTCAAAGAATTTTAGAGCAACAGAAACAAGAACAAAATTTATAATGTCCTTAGCTTTATTTTTATTCTCATCCAGAAAACTCCCTCTGTCTTCACAATCACTGAAATATAGATTTCTCCCTCCTACATCAATCTTTGTTTCTGATAAAATTTATCCCTCTGACATATTGATTTCTTTGGCATGACATCAATAATCTTTCCCTCTTTGACATCCAATGCCAAAGAATCTATACAATGAATTTATAATGTACCTAATGTATAGATTCATATGTAATAAGCTCTGACAATCTGCATCAACTTGTTAGATCTTCACTGTAGCTTTAGTTAGGGGAATTTCCCCTAGCTTTCCTCTAAGATACAAGAATACATCCTTAAGTAAAGGTTTTGTGAATATGTCTATAATTTTGTATTTAGTGTTCACATATTCCAACCTTAATTCCTTGTCTTGAACCAATTCTCTCAAGAAATGATACTTTATTGCAATATGCTTAGTCTTAGTATGCATCACAGGGTTCTTTGAAATGTTAATAGCCCTAGTGTTTTCATAGTAGATAATAACTGGTTCTTTGATTTCCTCCTTCATACCTGACAACAGTTGTTTGAACCATGTGATATTTGAACAATTCATTGTTGCATCAACATACTCTGCCTCTGCTCTAGACTGAGAAATGCAATTTTGTTTCTTGTTGGTCCTAGAGACTAACCTCTTTCCAAGAAATAATGCTCCACCACTGGTGATCTTTCTGTCATCAACACTTCCTATCCAATCAGCATCAGTAAAAGCCTTCAAATCAAAGTTTCCTCCTTTCTTATAGCATAATCCATAATCTTCAGTGCCCTTAAGATATCTTAGAATCCTTTTGATAGCCATCAAATGATTCTCTCTAGGATTAGCTGAAAACCTTGCAACAATACCAAATACTAATGCAATATCAAGCCTAGTGTGAACAACATATTGAACTTTACTAATCATGGATCTGTAGGTAGTCTGATTTACCTCCTTTGAATCGTCATCCTTAGACAACTTATGTCCAGTAGACATAGGTTCCCCAACTGGTATGGAATCTTCCATTCCAAATTTATTTAGTATCTCTTTGATGTATTTAGACTGAGTAATGTAGATACCATCCTTCATCTGATGAACTTGTAAATCAACAAGGAATTTGATTGCTCCAAACATAGACATCTCAAATTCCTTACTCATAGCTTCAGAGAATGTTTTGCATAAATCATCATGTCCAGTGAATAGTATATCATCAACAAATATCTCTTCTAATAGTATCTTGTTCTGAGGTCCTTCTTTGATGTACAAGCTACTAATATCACTAGTTCTCTGAAATCCAATACTTACTAGGTAACCATGCAGTCTTTCATACCAAGCTCTAGGAGCTTGCTTCAGTCCATACAAAGCTTTGTGCAATTTTCAAACCATATTTCTTTTGTTAGGATCAAAAAAACCTTCAGGTTGCTCAATATAGACTTCCTCTTCCATAATTCCATTCAAGAATGCAGATTTCACATCCATTTGGTATACCTTGAATCCTTTATGTGCTGCATATACCAGAAGAGTTATGACTCCTTCAAGTCTTTCAACAGGAGAAAATGTTTCTCCATAATCAATACCCTCTTCTTGAGCATATCCTTTACACACTAGTCTTGCCTTGTTTCTAGAAACTTCACCTTTTTCATTCAACTTGTTTCTAAAAACCCACTTGGTACCAATCACATTCTTGTCTTTTGGTCTAGGCACAAGAGTCTAGGTCTTGTTCTTTTCTATCTTCTCAATCTCTTCATTCATGGCTTCTATCCAAATTTCATCATCCAAAGCATCTTTAATGGATCTAGGTTCAATTTCACTAAGAAAACATGTACCTTTAAGTTTTTTCCTTGTCATTATACCTTTTGTCTGATCTCTAATTATTTTCTCAGGTGCATGATGCCTTCTGACATATTTGGCAAGTACATGTTCCTTCATCTTTGATTATGGGCTTGCATTACTTGGTTCACCATGCTCAAAAAAAAATTTCTTCTCTTCTGACTAAGACTTGGTTGCCTCTGTCTAAGACTCGGTTACCTCTGTTTGAGACTCAGTTTCCTCTGTCTGAGACTCGGTTACCTCTATCAGCAGCTCAAGTTGCACAGGTTGTAACAAAGTTTGTGCTGATGAATTTAGTGGTTGCCATGGTTGTTGTCCAATCATGATTGCTTGTGTCTTAGGCATAGTATGAGGTTCATAATACACAAATTTCATGTAGTATTTAGGCTCTTTACTTCTCTTTTCTTCACTTCTCTCTGCAAACTCATCAATCTTTACATGTACACTTTCTATGACTTTATGAATAGCAAGATTAAAAAATTTATATGCTTCGCTTTTACAGGAGTATCCTAGGAATATGCCTTCATCACCTTTTACATCAAATTTTCCATTTCTTGCTTCCTTCAAGATGTAGCATTTACTTCCAAATACTTTGAAATAATGAACATTGGGTTTATAGTCATACCATAATTCAAAGGGTGTCTGATCAATACCTTTCTTCAGTTGAACTATGTTCAAGGTATGAACTGTAGTGTTGATAGCTTCCTTCCAGTATTTGGTTGCAACATTATTTTCAATCATCAAGGTTCTTGCACAATCCATAATAGATCTGTTTCTTATTTATGCTATCCCATTTTGTTGTGGTGTACCAGGGGCATATACTTGTCTCTTGATTCCTCGTTCATTTAAATCGATCAGATTTCCACAATCCATTGAATTTAGAGCTGAATTTTTGGCTTTGATTGTGTATATTTTTTAGCATCAACGTTTCGGATCACACTCTGTGATCCATCATCAGGATATAAGAGCAGAGAGCAATAAGGAAATGTAAAAATAAGATGCAGATTGGGCCTCTCTTAAAAGATAAAAGAAGGGGTGGGTGAGAAAGAAGGCACAAAAAACAAGGGGGAAAAAGAATAAAAGACTACCTAAGAGCAAAAAAGAGAAAAAATAAATAAACCAACAATAATAATAATAATAATATTAATAATAGTATTATTATTATTAATAATAATAAAAATAATAACAAAGACGAAGAGTTAAAAGCACCCAACAAACTAAAGGGGAACAAAAAAAAAGAGAAAGAAAAAGAAGAAAGGATAAAAAGAAGGAACCACAAAAAATAAAAGACACAAATATATATATATATATATATATATATATATATGTATATATATATGTA
>MU223745.1:1365694-1400971 GCA_018584345.1 Thuja plicata
TTTAATGGATTATAGTTGAATTAATGATTTAATTATATCCTAAGTTTATTTTAAATAATTGATTAAATTGAAATATTTGAATATTTTGATTTAATTAAATATTTAATTGAAAAATATAGTTAATGTGTTGATTTGATTAATTAAATAATTAAATATTTGGTTGCATGCATTATTGTGACATAAATATTTAATGTATTTAATTAAATATTTTATTAATTACATGTGCATAATTGTGTTGAAAAGGTATTTCAAATTTAAAATATCTCAACTTGTAATTAGGAGTCAAAGTTGAGTTGTGGCAATAAATCTTATTATTAATTATTTAATTTGGATTTACTTTCAATTTTCAAGTTGAGTTAAGTTAGGGATTGACTTGGGAGTTGTCATCCACCTTTGCATGTTTAGGAGAATTTGAATCTCTTTAGGGGGAATTGGTTATTCATTCTCACATAACAGGTTTTTTGAGAATTGGAGAGCTCTTGGTGATTTTGGGGTTTTGAAGAATTGTGGATTATTGTGGATCTTGGTTGCTTTGAAGTTTCAGGATTTTCTATTGCTTGTGTGTGTGTGTGTGTTCGGATCTACATTGTTGTCAGATCTGTGGTTGAATTGGGCTTGAGGATTTCAGATCTACTTTCATCCTCCAAGCTAAATTCTTCCGTTTCTTGCATTGGAATCAAGGTAGGTTTCATTTTCCATGTATGGTTTTCAATTTTGTAGATCTGAGGTTTTTTGTGTTGTTTAAGTGCATGTTCATCATTTTTGGCTTTTAAATGGCTTATGGTTGTTTCTACGTTTTTGGGTGTTGATAGAAACTCTAGATCTGAATTTCTTCATTTTATATGTTCTTAGCATCGTAGGGTTATGTTGTCAAAATTTCAGCAAGAAATTCCCTCTAGATCTCTTAGAAAACAAAAAAAAATTAACCTTTGATATAGTTTATACTATAGAATAAAATAAATCTATGATTTACTATGGTTTCGATGTTTTCGGGTATTTATGAAAGCTTAGATCTATTATTTTCATGTTAAAATATTTCTTAGCATAGTACCCTTATGTTGTCAAAATTTCGTGACTAGATCTTTCATTAATTCCCTAGAAATCAGAAAATTAAACCCTGGTCTATAGTCCTGACTATAGAAGAAAAATTAAATATTTGTCCTTATAGTGGCTTTGGAAAAAAATTAAATCAAAAGGAAAAATACAACCCTCTGTAAAAATACAGACTGGTGTAAAATATATTACCCAGAAAGTAAAAAGGGTTTTAAAAAAAATAAATCCCCTTTTGGGAATTTCTGTTTTCGGAATTCTTTTAAATAAATAAAAAATCCCTTTTTGGGATACAATTCATTGTTCTTTTTCATTTAAAAATATATATAAAAAAATTTAAAAAAAATAAAAATTAAAAAAAATCAAGCGCATAGCGCTTTTGCATTGTTATTTAAAAAGTTTTTAAAGTTTATTAAAACTTTATATTAAAGTGGGAGCGGTGGGGAGCATGGGCTCCACCCACCCTTCACACTGGGCGCCAGGCCCGCGACAGCCGGCACTGCCGTAAGGCAGGCTGGTCTGCCAGCGGTGTACTCCCGAATGGGGAAGGGGAGAGGGGTACGTGGGGTCCACGTCCCCCCATATATATATTAAATGTTCAGTTTTTTTTTATAAGGTTTTTTTTATTAAATGTAATTTTAATTTAAAATGTTAATTATTATTAAATGTTAAATTTGTTAAATAGTTAGTTTAGTTTAAATTTAATTTAGTTTATTTAATTTTTTTTTAGTTAGTTTTAATTATACGTTAAATTGGTAATTAATATTTTTTTATTAGTAATTTTAATTTGATATATATTAAAAGACTAGTTATATTGCAATGTTTTAATTATTAATTTGAATTAACAGGGGTATTAATTTTAAATTAATATATTAATTATTAATGATAGCTAATATCTTAATGTGATCTTCTAATAGATAGGGTTGATTAATTAAAAGTGATTATGGTTAATCTGAGCTATTAATGCATAAAGGGAATTTGTTTTATGCATGTGGAGGGTGTTAATTAGATGAAAATGTTATTCGCTTATAGTTCATTTTTTCAGTCCTTTAGGACGTTTATGTTTCTATGCATCTGTAGGGTTCTCTTGTGCTTGAATGTATTACTGTTGGGGTCATTAGTTGACCTAGGATGTATACAGAGGCTGGGGGTGTAATTATATTTCTGTTACTTCATGGCATGTATGTTGTCAGATATTTCCCTAAACTGACCATGATGACCCTCTCGATTATGTATCTGTGTGTACCTATATGTGACCGTTCCTATTTGTGGGATATTGGATTTGGGGTACACTAGGGTTGTGACCTATGCTAGATCTGTTAGGATCTCTGAGCCTAGGGTAGGTTACCTAGATGTGTAGTAGGGGGTGGCTTGCAATAAGTTCCGTGTCCGTAAGAGACTACTGGATTTCTTATTGTGGAGTTTCTTAATAAGTGATAACTAAAGACATATTTAGAATATTAAAATGGATTAATAAGATGTATCCTCACCCATGCTTGAGTGCTAGTATAGGCTAAGATGGTGTTGAGAAGATGTTAGTTGCCCTGCGAGGTACCTGACATAGTTAGTGGCCTTGTCAGTTTGAGAGGACATTAGCTCCATGTATGGTCACTTAGGTGCCAAAATCCTTTGTGATTATCGAGGCTAAACTTAAGGGTTAGACGTACATGATGACACCTTCCTTTACACAGTCAAGATTTCCTACGTTGTCAGTTGCCTCTGGATTAGTGAGTCTTACCTATCATGATGATTAGTACACCAGATTAGAGAGCTATCAGGATCCCTTGCTTAGTGGTTATGCCTTCTTGGTTTTGGATATCTGATTGGGATCTATTGTTATCTCCTCAGCACGGTGGGGTGGACCTTTGTGGTTCCACATGGACAGGTGGTAGTGATTCTTTATCCATTGAGATTTGACTCCTTGTACCAGGTGCTTGATGGTTTCTTGCAGATGAGCTCTTTTTGTTCCTTCATCATTTATTATGTAATTTCATTATTTTGATCTTGTATTAGAGTATCGCATGTGATACCTAATCTGAAAATTGTAATAGTAAGTAGTCTAGAGTGATTACCACATACCCTATGACATGTGCAGTGGATGTGAGTTAATGGTGGTTTCATGGTTATCCATGAGGATTGTAATTATGGTTATGTAAGTTGTATTTGATATGTTTAATAAGATGGAATCTTTTGTTATATTGATAGTTGTGTTTTTCTTTAAGTAATTCAACGTCATGGGACCCTTGAGTCGTGTAATCTATGTGAGTGTAAGACATGTGTATATATGGTAATCGCTTTCGCATGAATGTATGTTTCTTTATGTTAACTTTAAAAAAAAAAATTCAGCACACATAGTGACATGTTCTAGGTTAATCTCTCTTGGGTTCCCTAGCAGGGCATTACATTAATTGACTTTGTAACTCCACCAAGTTTGAAAGCCTCTCTTCCTACTCATCCCTACAAGCATTAGTCTTATGTTTGATTTCACTAACTTGTACTCCAAACCTTGTAGCTGAACCATCAATAGGATCAAAATTTGTTGTCAACAACCTTAGCTCTTGTTGAGCTTCACATCTCTTCCTATCTAAGTCCTTCAAAAATTGGGAAAAAATAGAAGTTGAGGTAAGAATATTATCACCTTCAGTTAGAGCATCTTTCACCTTGGTCACAACCACTATTAAGGTATTTCTATCAAGTACAATAAACTGAGCCAACTTTTCTAACCTCTTCCTTTCATAATCTCTTTCAGCTCTTATTGTTGCAGCATCTTCTAGACTTAGCATTTTCTCTCTAGTAGTTGCCACTAATTTACCTAATTGTTCAATTGGTGTGGAATTCTCATCATATTCAACTTCAGACACTAAGTTAGATAGTATGTCTCTTATAGTCAGTAAAACTCGTGTCTCTTGTTTCATCTTCTCCTTCTTTGCTTGAGACTTAATAGCCATAGCAATGTATATAATTTCCTTAGGAATCATAGTGCTCAAATTTATTTTCCCTTTAATAGCTGGTATATCTTCATCCATACCAACAATACTAGAAGATAGAGAGTGAAAATTTGTTACCTTTTCGGTCTCCTTGTCCATGGTCTTCTCTTTATGTACATCTTCACCTTCTGCATTTCCACATATTACCTCCATCACTGGTACATGTTGTTGTTGATCATCTACATGTGTTTCAACTGATGCACCTTTGGTCATATCCTAACCGGTTCCTCTATTCTATATCTTTTTTTCTTTTCGTTCTTTTGTATCCTTAGGTGCTTCCTCCTATTTCTTTGTAGTGTCCTTTTTCTGCTTCAGATATATCCATGACAGGAACATCACATGTGGTGTCCATGGTATCCTTGGGCTCATCCAAATAAACATGATCAAGTGTGATCTTCAAACCATCAACTGTCTATCCTTCATCAGTATATGTAATCACAGGTTTATTATCATCTTTATCTTTTTCCTCTTCATCTATGTCTTGATCATCTTCCTTCTCTTCAACAAGACCCAACAACCAAACGATCATGCTTCTTAGTGTTTATCTAGGAACATAGCTTAACTAAATGATTTCATGTGTGGGTCAATCAAGCATTAGGGGATTATGCTCTCTTCCCTTTCGTGGAGATCAAAAACCTAGACATGTTTGATTTTCCTTAGGCAAGTAATCTTTTGGGAATCAACCACATGTTTTGAGTGTTTGGGAGAAAACGACATTGGATAGGGGAGTATGCTCTTTTTCCCCTTGTGGTAAAATCAAAAATCTAGACTCCTTTTGTTTCTAATCAATGCTTTTCAAGTTAACCCTTTAGTTTGGTTTGTCGATTGAGGTAAAAATCTCACAGGAAAGACCCACATGAGAACGAGGTAAAAGTCACACCACTCCAACTCACGTTATTCAAATTTACTTCTTATGGTTAAAGCCTTAGAATTCAGGTACCATTTGAGCTTATACTCAGCTGTCTCCTAGCACATAGTAGGGCATTATGGTCTCAATCACATTTATGTAACTACTTATGCTAAGGTGCTTTGTGGGGCTATACACCTCAATCACGCTTGCGCAGACACAAAGGATGTACTCGAATGAATACCCTCACTAAGAACTCTACAATAGAAACCTACCTTATTCACCTTTGAAATATTGATAATCTTTTTGAAAGGAGGATAGTAACCTCCCCAAGATACTCTCACATTCATGTCACCTTGAGGATTTGGAGTCAGCTAACACGGCCTCATGACTGGAGCCATTGTGTGTTTGGTGATGACCATATTCTGATTAGCTCTTGTGTGTGTTTCTATGTTTGTGAGAAAAGGTTTTCAAGCCTAAGCCAATTTCCTTAGGTAGGTATTTCTTGGGTGTCTTCAATTTATGAAAACATTGGTGACTTGAAGGAATCACTTGAACATACATGTTGCGCTATCACAATTCCTATCAATCAAACTAGTCACAATTTTGTGTATCCTTCAAGGTTGCTTTGTCCCTTGTTGGATTATCTTCAAATGTGTGTTTTCAAAAAATTGAATGTTCCCATTTGAATCAAGGTATACTTAGTGTAGTCAATGCCTTTTATGTATTATTGAAACTCGTTCTTTCCATTGAACAAATTCAACCAAGCTAACTCAGATCAATCGAGCCCAGTCAGAAAACAATGATTACTGTTGCAAATTTGTCTAGTTTGACAATATAGAAACCATCTTCCTGGGACATGTTCGATTTAGGGAAACATAAGAAAGTGAAAGTCAAATTACCCCATATATACAAAGAATAGAAGATCGCCAATCAAGAGGCTAATAAATACCAACACATTGTGAAATCAATCCAATAAGAAATCCAAGAATGTGAGAAGTATGAAAAAATCATCTTCAACAACAAGGTCTTGTATTTTATGGGAAAGTATCATTTGAACCATGACTTTGTCAACTTTGAGAGATATGACTAGTCGACACATCACAAACATGTCCATTCGCTCTTCTTAATCCCAAAGCTCGCATCCACCCCGTCACATTTTAGGTCCATCCTTGTTCATCCCCTTTAAGTAAGTACTATCCAATCAATCAAACATCATCCAATATCCAATCACTATCCCAAGGAAAAAAAAAACATCCCTTACTTGATGTCACATCCTTACGATTTTCTTAGAGCCTACATCTTATCAAAATCATCATTCAAATTCACTCCTTGACTAAGTATTGTCTAGGGGAGCCTACTTTGTCCTTGTAAACTCGTCACCTTGATCCAAAGGTTGGTTTGCATTGATAGGGAATCTCATCTTGCAAAAGACCACAAGTTTATCTTGGGTTGAAAAATCACATCCATTGAGCCTACATTAGGAAAAGAAACTCATGCCATTTTTAACACCAAGTCATCCCTTAAGTCCTTAGAACATACTCATCATTTTGCATCATCATTGTATCTTTGCATATCAAATCCTAAGTCTCACATCACCATCATCCTTAGAGCATTGAATTATTTTTGTTTGCATTCATCACTCCTCGTGCATTTTAGGTCATTCATTTTATGCCACCTAAAAAGTGTTCCAAGAAGAGGAAGGATATGGATCCTAATCTTGTCACTAGCTTATCCAATCCAATAATGGATCCTAATAATGACATGGTTTCCTTTGACCCTTGACACCAAGTACAAATCAAACATGTATGGGCCAATCCAGATGAGGTCCCTACCACCGATTCCATGGAAGCTTTCATGATTCATCCCGGACATTCACACATGGTCAGTGCCATCATAGGCCACAGTAGCACTACCATTCTTGCTAAATTTCAGTGTGAGGGTATTCCCATGCCACTGGACTCCTTCCACCCTATATAGCATGTCCCATAAATATCCTAGCCAACATGTTTCATCCCATAGTGGAAGAAATCATTGATCTGAGCCTAAGAACATCCCAAATCACTTCAGTTATACCTCGTTTACTCCAACCAACCACCACCCAACCCATAGTGCACACTACAACATAGTCAACCCCCTTCTTCATTATGGGAGCTTCATCTTCTAATCCTCTGCCACCTCTAGCATCACAAACAACCCAAGACGTCGCTACCCAAGTCGAACAACCTACTATAACCAATCAGCTCTTACCCAACCTATTATTTCAAAGAAACTAGCTACACAACCCATGACTGTTTATGCGACAACATCATTANCCCCCCCCCCCCCCCCTCGTTCCTCTATTACAACAGCATCATTTGTAATTCACAACAGGTATACCACCCACAGGATCCTTCAACCAACCTTTGTTTCCTCAAGGTCCTATATTCCATGCCCAACTAGCAGTACCATTATAAAGTGCCTTAGTACCCCACCTACAACCTAACATACAAACACAACCCAATGCACCCACTTCCCAAAAATCTTCCCAAGCCACTCAAACCATGAAAGAAACCTCATCATCCACTTGGAACTATTCCCAAGTAGCCTTACAAGCCCTTGGAGTCTCTATGCATTCACACATCATGAACCCTCCTACCTCCCATGCACAGAAAAAAATCTTCAATCTCTTTGCACAACTAGGACAACCTCAGCAACCCACATTCACCAATTACCTAGTCATATCATCGTTTGCACCAATGCAAACTATACCACCTCCCCAAAAACCAAGTAATTTTGCACGTGTCAACTACCTTCCTCCCCCCTGGAAGCATAAACCCGTAGAACACATATCTATCCTATGGTAGCGCTAGCGCTCATCCAACCTATATAGGCCAAACCTACACTTTTCTGGCCTACCAAGAACCACAACAGGAACAAATCTTCTATCAACAATCTTCACAACCACATAAAACCTTACCTTCACTCCCTCAGTAAAACTACACCCAACAGTAGCAACCACTACCCCCATCACAAATGGCGTATGCAGTTGACCAATCTCCTTACCATACCCCACAGTATCCTCCTCAAAACCCCACATATTCCCCAATTCCATTTGACCCATATCAAGCACCAGGATCCAATGTTATGGGAGTACCCACCCCATCGCCTATCAACCCAAAATGGGAAGAAATGAAGAATACTCTTAAGGAGCTCCACGCAGGGACCGAAAGCAAGACCTTCAAATGATGAAGTGTGTCCTATCCATTTTATTGCTCCATCATAGTGTTTCCCTTCTCCAAGCACTTTGAAACTCCCAAATTTGACAAATATAGGGGAAGGGAGATCACATCAATCATGTCAAGGAATTCTACATGGCTTTCCAAGAGGTTTCCTACAGTGACAACTATCTAATATGCTCTTATTGTAAAGCTTAGGAGGGATGGTGCTTGAGTGGTTTTACAAGATTCCCTATGGAAATATCACAACATTTACAGAGCTATCCAAGAAATTTGTATCCCACTATGTGCACAATATTGAGAGTGAACTATCTCTCTTGCATCTATGCAATTCCAAACAAAAGGGGGGAGAAAGCTTGGCAGATTACCTTCAATGATGGAAAGGAATCACTACGAGACTATCATATCAACCCCTTGAAAATTACTTGATGAATATATTAATTGATAATCTGCACCCCAAGCTAGCCTATCATATGTGCATGAATTTCCTGCAAACCTATCAAGAAATCCAAGGAAAGTGAATGGACCTTGAGAAGGGCCTTCTAGACAATGGTACCATCAAGCACTATAAGGAAACACAATATGACAAGTCCAACCATGATTGTTCATGCTACTATAACAAGAATAAAAATACAGTAACTGATGGTGCTAGAGACACCAAGCATGTCCAAATAGTTGTAGCTAGACCAAAGCCACTGCAACCTCATGTCTGTCAACCAATGGCCAATCAAACAAATTCTATCTCAATCACTCAGGGATAGTCTAAACCTCGGGCCCAGAATACCTAGAAGCTCACACTCACCCCCTAGGTGAACCCCTAGACATCATCTTCCACACAATGGCTAAGTCCAATCTGATTGTGTAGCATCATACCCAACCATTTGATGAATCTACTCCCAAACCTGCCTGGTATAAAGACAATGAGTACTATGACTACCATCGTGTTAAGGGACATGCTGCTATAAATTTAATGAAGCTAAAACATTACATCCAAGATCTCATAGATCGAGAAGAAATCATAGTAGATCCTCTAGCGCAAACCTCGTCTAACACAAACCTCCAGATATACCAAAATGTGTTTCCTCAAAACAACACTGGAAAGGGACCTGCTAATCCCAATCCACCCCCAAACCAAGGAAAAGGTGAACAATGAGATCATGTTGATGGAAAATATTACACCACTTCTTATATCAACTATGATAAGTTCATCGTTTGTATCTCCTAGTTTGAACCCTATGTTAATGTAATCCATGTCAAGGGTGTAGAAATTCAATGCACAATTACCACTCATTGAGGAAGGATATCTATTGCAGGTACCACTACTACTTCATCCTCTAGCGCACAATATAACCTCTTGGAACACCTTGGTAATATGCTTGTACAAATGTCCATTTTAGATTTCCTCCTCACCTCACCCATCCATCACGAGATCCTCAATAAGGCTTTACAAGAGTCTCATGTACCCAATGCATTTTCAAGACCTAGTAGGCCACTTATTAGCATCTTTTGGCCTCTCATTAAAACCTTTTGACATGCCACCAGTAGATCCATACCATATCCTCCCACTCTACATCATCTTCATGGTCAATGATTTCGCAGTTAAACATGTCATGATGGATAATGGTTATGCCCTGAATTTGTGTACATTAAAATTCATAAATCAAGTAGGGTACACTAAAGCATATATAAAAAATGACATCATTACTATCAAAGCCTATGATAATCTAGAACGCGCCTTTGAAGGCATCATCTCATTGCCCATCTATATGGGCCCAGAAGTACAAGACACAATATGCCATGTTTTTTTATCTTGACCTCCCATACAACATCCTCCTTGGTCGCCTGTGGATCCATTCCATGAAATTTGTTCCTTCCACATTTCACCAATGCATCAAATTTCCACACAATGGCACTGAAATCACTACCCACATTGATCCCCAGCCCTTTACATACTAGCATGCATTGGAAGCCTCTTTTCCACACTCAAATCATTTCTTGGGGATTAATATTGGCACTTATGTTGTCGGCTCCTCCAGAACCCATGGTAGCCCATAAACCATTCTTGCCTCCACACTCTCCACTGTCAAGATCAACAACAGAGGCTGAGGGGAATATAGCTTATCAGACACATTCGTAGTTGGATCCCTACCTCCTGATCTAAATACTCAAGGATATCCATCCCACCAAGGATCACCATAACTAAATGAACCGCAAGCAAGACAAATTGGATCTTCTACATTATTATACCATGGGATCCTAAATAGTCAAGAAGTGGAACCAGACATCAATAAATGGTTGTATTGAGATGATCAAACCTGTGATAATAAGCTCCTTGAATACTTTAAGGAGAAGTACTTGCAATCCCACAAACTAGGTACGAAAAGATGGAATTACCAAGGAGGCAGTTTAGGTCATGAAGATGGTGGTATGAAGATTTCCATTGAGTCTCCCCTCTTACCAAGAAGCCAAGGCCTGGTTTTTGGCCTAGAATTGACTGAGAGCACTAATACAAACAGTTATACCTACCGTATTCCCCATAGAAAAATGGTTGAAACCGAAAATATCCCTGAAGAGGACGTTAAGATATCCTAGGATGATATCCTTGACAATGAAACCTTCCTAAGGAAATTCTATCCTTCGTCAACTCTCCATTAACTTAATTGACCTTCCACTTGTTCACCCCGAACTCATAGACTGGGACCAACCAAGTGTCACACATATCGATGAGTTCCAAAGAAAGGACGTACTCCTGAGATTAATGGAGGCAACATAACAATAGAAAGACTAGGGATATAACTTAGCATATGTCTACAAATTGGACCCAAAGGTATTTTTTGGGAAAGAGAGGATCTTTAGCCACAAAAATAAAAAAATAAAAGCATGGGTCTCCTAGTTAAAACCCCTCTGGGGCACTATCTGACTCCAAAAAATTAAAAACAAAGGGTGTATCCCCTGGTGAAAACCTCTCTGAGGTGCCAGGGGATGAAGAGTCTCCTCTTCCCCTTATTCATGATTATAGGTTAGAACAATCATCCATTTTAATTGAAGAAACTAAGCCTGTAAATCTAGGAACAGAAGAATGCACGTGCATCACATATATAGCAGTGTCACTATCAGAGGTCGAAGAACTAGCTCTCACCGTACTCCTCCAGGAGAAAATAGTTAACTTTGCATGGTCTTACTCTCGTATCTGAGATTGTATCCTATCCTAGTCATGCACCATCTTGTTGTAGATCCAAATGTCAAACTAGTCAAGCAAAATCTTCACAAGATGCACGCCAAGGTGGCCTTACTTGTCAAAGCATAATTGGAAAAAATATTACAGGCTAAGATCATACATGCTATTGATTACTCATAATGGATTTCTAACATGGTGCCTGTCTCTAAGCCAAGTGGAGAAATCAAAATATGTACATATTTTTGAGACCTCAACAAGGCATGTCCTAAAGATGACTTCCCCTTTCCAAACATTGACATGATCATTGAGCTTAGTGCCTGACATGAGATGTTGTCACTCATGGATGGTTTCTCTGGCTATAATCAGATACGCATCGCAGAAGAAGATCAATATAAGATAGCATTCACAACTCCTAGGTACCTTCTTCTACAACATGATGCCTTTAGTCTTAAAGAACATAGGGGCCACATATAAATGAGCCATGATTGTTATCTTCCACGACATGATTCACAAGATCCTTGAAGACTATGTAGATGATATCCTGGAAAAATCAAGAATAAGGGAAAATCACAGAGATGTGTTGGGATGTGTATTTGATTGCCTCCATCATTATGGATTAAATATTAACCCAAAGAAGTGCATCTTCAAAGTTACATATATAAAACTCTTGGGATTCATAGTATAAAGATGAGGCATAGAGATTGATCCAAATAAATTCAAGGCCGTAATGGAAATGCCTCCACCAAAAACACTCAAGCAATTGCGTAGCCTACAAGGAAAGCTACAGTCTATCTATTGTTTCATCTCATAGCTTGTCGATAAGTGTCAACCTTTCACCCATCTATTACACAAGGACACTAGTTTCAAATTAGATCCCTTATGTCAAAGAAGTTTTGAAAAGATCAAATAATACCTAGTAAATCCTCCCATTTTGGTACCACCTACTCCTGTAAGGCCGCTCATTTTGTACATATCTACAACCACCACAATACTGGGAGGCACTTCTTTCTCAGCTTGATGAAAATGGAAAGGAAAGATCTATCTACTACATCATTTTCATGTTTGTGGGATATGATCTTAACTACTCACCCATGGAAAAGGCATGCCTAACAGTGGTCTTTGCCACTCAAAAACTCTGACACTATATACTCAATCACACTGTAAAGCTCATATCCAAAGTAGATCCTCTCAAATTTCTAATATCTAAAACTAATATTACATGCTACATGGCTAAATGGGTGATGATTCTAAGTAAATTTGGCATTCAATATGTGGATAGAAAGACAATCAAAGGACAAGTCATTACATATCAGTTGGCCGAAGCACCATTGGTAGATGCATATCCCTTAGTCATGGAATTTCTAGATGAACACATATACATGGTCTAAGAACAACATAATAGGAATATTTATTTTGATGGATCCTACTCAGCTCATGGATCAGGGGAAGAAATATTATTTGTCACCCCACAAGGTGACTACATTCCTAAATCATTCAAATTAGGATTCCCCTGCACCAATAATATCACAGAGTATGAAGCACTCATCTCTGAGTTAAAAATTGTAATTCAATAGAACATCACAGAACTACAAGTATTTGGAGATTCGCAACTCATCATAAATAAAGTCCTAGATGAATTTCATAAAAAAGACGATAATTGTTTGCCCTACAAAGAATTGGTGGAAAAAATGAAAGACCACTTTCTATACTTATAGATCACACAGGTGCCTAGATTAAAGAACAAAGCAGAAAATGCAATGGCCACCATCAGATCCCTTCTATAAATTCCTCAGGATGCAACTCAGTATGAATTCTTGGTTGAGCATCTCCATGCACCTACTTACGACAACACCGATTCTGAAATGGTGTGCATCCTGGTTGGTCCTTAGTTCCCATGGTACCACGAAATCCACACTTATCTAAAAAATGGTATCATATCCCCCACCTCACAAATAAGCAATGCCAGAACCTTATTCGCAAAGCATCCTACTACACTCTTGTATCCAACACCCTATATCATCAGGGATATCACAACGTCCTCTCTATATGTTTAGACTTAAATCAGGTCACCCTGGCATTATAGGAGGTACACACTTGAATTTATGGTTCCCACACAAGTGGTATGGTCTTAGCCAAGCAACTTCTCAGAGAAGGATATTATTGGCCCACAATGGAACATGATTCTTGTGAGTTTGTGAAGAAATTTCTACTATGTCAACAGCATGCCAATTTGATTCATGCCCTAATGCAAGATCTACATCCCATTGCACCTCCATGACCATTCTCATGTTGGGGCTTTAACCTCATTGGTTAGATCACCCCTCTATCCTCAAAGGGACATAAGTACATAATCACTGCTACTAAGTACTTCACCAAGTAGGTGGAAGCAATTCCTCTCACCCTCACAATAGGTATCCAACTATCCAAATTCCTCCTCTACCACATCATCTTCCATTTTAGCATCCCCTCCACTATTTTCACAAATCATGGCATGCATTTTGAAAATAAACACATGAAATATCTGTCTAAAAAATTCCACATCCACCGTCGCTTTTCCAGTCCATATTTCCCACAAGGAAACGTCCAAGCTGAGGCAACTAAAAAAACCCTCCTCAAAATCCTCAAGAAAGTTGTGAATGATTCTAGTCATGATTGGAACCTCCAAATCAATCCTTCCCTTTGGGCATATTGTACCTCTTATCACACTCCAATAGGCACCACCCCCTACTCACTTGTGTATGGTGCAGAAGTCATATTACCAATTGAACTTGAATTGTCATCATTGTGTATTTCAATCAAGAACCTAATAACTGATGAAGACTACCACGTGGCGCGCCTCACACAATTGGATCTATTAGATGAGAAGATACAACAAGCCTATGATCACCTCGTTGTCTACCAAAACAGGCTTAAGAGAAGCTATAACAAGAAAATATGTCTACGATAATTCCAAGTGGGGGATTTAGTCCTCAAAGAAAACCAAAAAGTACAATCAGACAAAGAAAAGAAAGGCAATTTTGAGGTCACGTGGTTGGGTCCCTACATTGTCACAGTAAGATTTGTCTCAGGAGCATATCAAATGTCTACACCAGAAGGAGAACCTTTGAATTCTCCCATCAATATCATTCACCTCAAGCATTTCTATGCCTGATTCATGCAGTGTACCCCACTTATCTAAAAAAATCCATAAAGAAGTATTAAAAAAAGTCTTGAAAAAATCATTGTCTTAGTGAAAACCTAGTAAATAGGCACCTTGATGATAACAAAAAAAATCAAAAAAGAATATAAAGTAAAGAGAAATAAATCATCCAATGGTGAAAACTTGGTAATCAGGTGGCTTGGACTAGTATGTGTGGTAAAACCCTGGCAAACAGGCATTACACATAGTGGACCATACCATTCTCTATGAAACTCTCATCTTTGTCCATCTCATCCACTCGTCTGACACTCCCAATAAATTCTCCATCACATAACCTATATTCCCTAGTTGTTCGATTATTGTACACACTTGTCATAGAATAAAAATGTTATCCCAACTCCCTGAGCTTCCTGCTAGTCAGTTGTACATCATGTCCTATCCCAATCCCTGATATTTGCCCATACCTTTTGTATACAAGCACTCGTTCCAGTCTCTTCATTTGTACATCATGTCCTATCCCACTATCTTGAGCTCCCCTATGGCTAGTCACAGTGCGCTTCATTCAAAATCCCATTTCCTCCCCATTTCAGCTCGCTCAATGACTTCTTCGGTTGAGGTGACATACACGCACAAAACAATAAGCTCCACATATTCATCTTCATCCATCTAGGGTCATTTTGCATTAATATCATTTGGCATAAATTGTCTCTATCATTTCATTCCTTTCATCTCATTAGGTCATTTCATGTATTTAGTTTCATATAGTTCATTTCTAAAATTCCATTCAATCATTTAGAAGTTTCTTTCATTAGTTCATTTCATTCATGTCATTTAGTTCATTTATAGGGTCATTTTATGTATTAGTTTCACTTAAGTTTCATTTTAGCTTAGTTCATTATTAGGTTCATTTAATCCATTAATCATCCATCATCATTTTATACATTTACATCATAAGAAAATCATATGCATTCATCATAAAAAAAACATAAAGAATCATCTGCACATCTTGCATCCAACGTGTTAACCTATGGTCATATCATAAGAATAACATCACATCATGCATCATAGAGCATTATTCATCATAAAGCACATAGAATAACACCACATCCTACATCATAATGCATCAGTAATCATATCATAAGAATAAAATCACATCCTGCATCATAAGAGTTAGTATCCTCGTAACAAAAATCATAAATGCATCTCATATAGAAACCATCATAAAATATCAAATGCATAAATCCATCACATGTTATATAAGTCAAAATCTATCATCACTATATCAAATTTCCAAAGTACATATATTCCATCATCATAATACAATGCACCTAAGTTTCATAATACATATACATCTCATCAAAAATTATAAAAGTCTGTGTCACCATGACTGGGGTAACTCATGTGGCTGGCTGAGAATGTCCCTCATCTCATTCTTCTCACCTACGCAGGCGAGGTGGCATCCCCACTGATCCATGTGATGCCCTTTTGGTACTCTATGACTATGACCACTCTATGTATGTAGGTTTTTTCCGGTCCTCAGGGACTGTCTCAAAGAACAGGCCCATGTAATACATTGCATCGCTGCCTTCCCTAGCTTCATCCTTGTGTTTTGTGAATGCCTCAGTCAGAACCTATCCCACACCCCTTGTCATGGCTTCCTATCATGTTATCTCCCTCTTCATCCTATAAGTCTTGACACGCCTTCATGCCTCATCCTTTTGTGTTGTAAGGGTGTCTACCTGCTCAGTCAAGGTCTCAACTTGTCCCCTCAGTGGCATCTCATATCACAGAGCTGCCTCTGGTATGGTAAAATCTCCCAAGTCTACTCCCCTCTGTAATGTGTCTAGTGATATCTTTGTGTACTCTCTCAGTCTCCATCAATCCCTGCACATGACCTACCTCATTCTTCAAGTTGTCTCTCTCAGCCTATGTGGTCGCATAATCCTGGCACTATGTCTCTAGGAGTTCCCTAACCCTCCGCAAATCTACCTCAAGGGTGTCATATGTTTCCTGTGATGGCATCCTACTTCTACTACCTTTGGTACATGCACATGGAATACCTATGGTGGTTCCTATACCAATGCTACTTGCAGTACTTGTACCTATGGTAGTGTTTGTACCTGAGACACTTGTGGTACTTGTACCTATGGAGCCCCAACATGTTCCCCTATCCTATCCCTCACTCTCCTCTATTGTGTCGACAAGGCTCTCATCTGTCTCCCCTACTACTGATGAGTCTGGGGCATCCCCCACTACAGTTCTATCATCAATGTCCATGTCCCCAGTCAACTGCTCATGTGTTGCAACCTGTGTTAGATATGTCAACCTAATGGGTATATGGGATGCCTACCATGTTTCATATTGTGCAGTCATCCCTGCATCATCTATGTCTGGCCTCCTAACCCACATCACCAGTACCAGTGTCCTCCATGTGGTCATCACTATTAGTGCATCGGTATACTAGCCCCAAACACCCACCTCCTGAGTCACATGAGGATGCAACTCACCCTCCGCCACCACATCATGTTGCATGTCAAACTACCTCATCACCTGAAATGGCATGTACCTCTAAATCTGATGAATAGTCCTCCCTAATACCCATCAGTCTATTTGTATGAATGAGATATATAGTATATCATCTTTGTCATCCTCCACTCTTGTCTGCCAATCTATAGAGACCTATGGCTCACAGGCTCTGAATGGGGTGGAGCGCAAAACCTGCATCTCATCTATGACCCTCCTCTAGTATCCAGTCTTCCCTACTAAAGTATAGCACAACGGCAACCTAAAATGACATGTGTATGGCTCTCTTGGCTGATGAGCCTCTCAAACATGCAGTGGTCACAACATAGTAATATGCTCCCACACCCCTACAAGTAGTAAAGTCACACTTGTCCCTGTATTGTGCCCCCTGCAGTATGCACACATGTGTAAGTCATGATATAGTTGACCCAGCATGACATAGCCCCAACAGAAGATCATCCCAAGCTCTATAATCTCTGCTACCACCCAAGCCCATCCCATGCCAAATCCATGCCCTTAAAGATCTACCAGCATCCTCCCCCTAATAGACCCACCAAGTACATTGCAACCCTCCTCAACCTCCTATCTATCGCCGCCTGCCATAGCATCCATGTCTGGTCCCAAGGTATCCTCCCCATCGGTCTCCTGAAGGATAGTTACATATAGTGCTCGCAATCCTCTAACTAATACTGTGGTACTGGTCCCCTGATTGGTACTCTAAGTATCTGCCACACATCTAGCAGTTTGATAGTCGCATCTTCGATCAGCAAGTGAAATGTTGTCATGTCACTATGCCACCACTCCACAAAGTTTGGTATCATCCTATTGTGTGCTCATAGACTAGGCCACCAATGCACATATTTTATCCCTACCACTGATACTAATCCCCACTCTACCTCCGCCAGCTGGTCTCCCATCTCCATCGTCAGTGGCTAGTGCTCTCTTGAACCCAGTGGTGAGAAATGCTCCTGTAAACCACACAAATATTTTTAGTCCTCATTTCTTCCACACAAACCTTCCTAATTGGGGAATTATACCCCTAGGCCCCTTCTTGGTCCAACCAGGTGCAAGACGGTAGCCTTGTATCCCCATCCCCTTGGCGTCTACCCATTTTGGCACAGACGTCAGTTTGGGCAGAGACGTCAATCCCTGCATCGGCATCTCCACTTCGTCGAGCCCCGCCCAACATTTTTCAAGATGTAGTTTTTAGACCTGCGTCTACGTAGATGCTAATTCGATGATCAGAGTCTTCACAGATGTCGATCTATGAAATAGCCTCTCATGTCTGCAATCCTTTCTACCCTATTTATTTCCTACCTACCCCATGCCCAAAGCATTAAATACATAATAAACAATAAATGCTAGGCTAAGGCATTGACACATACCACCTTCGTCCAGTCTATCGGTTGTCTATGGATCCTAACACGCTCTCCAATCTTCCTCCTTAGCCTCTCCTCCACCATTTTTAACTCTCAGATCTCTGATTCTTCTCTCGGTTAATGTTGTAATTGACCTTCCCCTCCCCCCCCCNATCCTAACACGCTCTCCAATCTTCCTCCTTAGCCTCTCCTCCACCATTTTTAACTCTCAGATCTCTGATTCTTCTCTCGGTTAATGTTGTAATTGACCTTCCCCTCCCCCCCCGACCCATACTTATAGCCCCCATTCGCCTACCACTATTCCCTGATGGTCCTACAAATATCCCAATTCTTGAGCTTTGTACATATCGATTGCTTAGTTGTATCATAATTTTCAATCTCCCGCCTGTCCTACCTGTACAGCAAAAAGTTAAAAAATCCAAAACCAGTAAAAAATGCAAAAATCCCAAACAAATCATAAATCTCATAAAACACCTAAAAATTGAAAATTTCATAAAAATCCACAAATTTCATCCATATCCACTACCTCTCACATTCACGTTTCCACTCATCTGCACCACAAATTGTTTCTCTCTCCATCAAGTTAGTTTCACATAATCCCAACCCGTCACCACTTGCATCAGCTCTTCGTCTCGGTCCACTGAGCTTAACCCCATCACATTGAGCTTAACCCCATCACATTGAGCTTTTCCCAAACATAGTGACTCCAAAATATTTTCATACAATCAGCTCTGAGATTGAATTTCCTAGCTACTTGTTCTATCCATAGATATTGCCAGTGAATACCCACTTTGATAAACAATCCAATCTTGGCTTGTTAGGGTGCATACTCCCTGCGTCGACTTATCAAATCCTCCATAACACAATCCCTTTCAAGGCAATAACTTTGGACTGAATGATTGTTTGGTCATGAGGCTTTTTTGTTGATTTTATGTTTTTGTGTCAATCGAAACCTACTCATAACCACCTTAATCTTCCTATATCTTGGTGTGTCTTGAATGGTGTCTCTTGGTAAATGCATCATTTGCAGTATGATATATTTTTTGGTGTTTTAGTGCATCTTTGTCGATTACGTGGTTATGATAATGCATGGCTTCCTAGGGGAAGGGTCTAGTACACTTTCACCAAGTCCCTAAAAATGCCTCTGGTGTACTCAATCTCCCTATGACTATTACTGCATTGGTTCCATCCTCTCCGGGTGATCTACATCTATATTCCTAAATCTCCTTATTATCTATGTGTGTCTAGTCCACACAAAGGAACTATGTTATCTTTTTTTTTAACACCTGATGCATACTTCCTCTTGCAATATCAAACTAGGGTGTGCTCTCCAACATTAACACAATTTAATCCCCAAATCTCGTTAGTTGCATTAGATTCATGATTGCATATTTGGGAAAGGCTTCTATTTATTCACTATCTCCCCATCGTCTCTTCGATGCTCCCCCACCCATCTTTCATTCCCTTCTTCATTTCTTCTCTCTCTCATGTTTACATCCTTTTTTTATCAAATTTCACAACGCTTTGCTTGTTGCATTCTTTTCTCAAGGGGGCACAACCTCGCACCCTCGTCGCTTTGGCACAACTCTTAGGCACCTAATTTCTTCTGGGGAAACTTCTTTTCTTTTCTTTTACACAAATCCACTTGCGGTGCAGCATCAAAGAGGGGAAAAATGTAGATGTCTAAAGATTAATTAAGTTAATAAACTACTATAAATAAGCAATAAATTATGTATATTCATCTAACTATTTAATTTAGTCAACTAATAGTAATTTAAATGTAATTTAAATACTGTACCAATATATTTCAATTCAATACATTTGCCTCACAGAACCCCTTTTTAATAAATTAATATTTATTAAAATTCCCTCACACTCCTAATTCTTCTAAAATATGATTAATTCAAGTTCAATTTGAATATTAATCCAAAACTAACTTAGAAACCGACCCTACTCCTATTATCCCACTTGCTAAACCTACTTTCTCACTTAACTATCCACTAATCACACTTGAAAGGTGATTCCTAACCCATTTAGTGCTAATGGATTTCTCACACATGTGTGAGAAACCCATCCCAAGGAAGCCACCCAACTTCCTTAAATGCAACCACCTTCTTGTCCCCCACACATTTCCCCAAGGTTTCTCACACATGTATGAGCAACCTTGAGCCTCACAATGCCTTAAAGGATCTTTGATGAATTTTTGCAACCATATCCTCTAGCCTATGTGTCCCTTATGTGGCTCCTATGTGGATGCAACATAGGTTTTGCCTCATCCAAGCCCTTCCCTTCCCTCCAAAAAAATATAAATAGGAGGCCTTTCTCTTTGCAAATCATTTCTTATTTTTGCATTGTTATCATGCTAGAATAACTCTAGAATTTCATATTTATTTCATCTTTTTAAAATATTAATTTATTAGACATCACATGTTAGGATAATTGTTGAGTGAATCTAATTTAAATCTTTCATTGCATCTCATCTTAGCTTAAATCTTCATTGTGGGAAGCATAAGACTAGTTGCCTCATACTAGTTCTTGAGCTCTTCCTCCATCCATTAGTTTTGCATTTATAGTTGCATCCATAATAAAGTAAGCAAATCAATTGAGGATTATACATTTTGTGTTTTTGAGAGAGAGCACACCCACATCTCTAAAAGAGAGAAAATCAAACAAGCCTTTACAGGTGCACATTTTTAGAGCTCTATCCGATGTTATGGAAGATTTCTTATTGTTTTAAATTTATTCATGTTTGTAATCTTTTATATGCGCTAACCCACTAATGTTTGCATGTTTAAGCTTGATTCCAACAGATTGAATATTTCCCCATACACATTAGTGAGAAAAAACTCTAAAAACCTGGTTAGGAACTAAATGACAATGATATTAGACTATTGGCTGCAAGAAAAAACCTTTCAAACTCATCTACAACCATGAGTTGATAGCATGAAACATTATGCAAACCTCCCCAGGATGATTTTACCTTGTTGTGATGAGAAACTAAGTGTTGTAAACTTTAGATCTAAAACTTCTATGAGCTCATAAGGGTTTGATATGTGCTCAAATTGATACCATCTTAGTGTATCAACGCTAGCAAAAGGATGCAATCCAAAATAATTGGTGGATCTAGGCTTGTTACAAGTCTTGAATGTGCTTGAGATGGTTGAAATATGTATGACTATAATTAAGAATTCTGGCAATTAGTTTCCTTTGCATGTATTACCATGAAAATTGATGAAAATCTTCTTCTTTTAGCCTCCTTATGGATCGAATTCCCTGCAACAGCTTGTAAATTTTCTCTTAAAAAATGGTTTTGATTGATTTTAGGTCCAAACTTAAGTACTCTTTCTTCTCAAATCAATTTATTCTTGTTGAGGTTGACTTGGCTTCACAAAATTGAATTCAAATAATTAAAATTTAATTGCTACCTTGTCAAATTTGATTCATCCCCTTCTTTGATATTGAAATTTAATGCTTTGCATTCAATACTACGCTCCCTCTATTGAATTTGATCCTCTATATGATCTCCAATTTCAAATTTTCCTCATGTTTGGGTCAAACTCCTTTTGAGGCATAGGTGAGTTCAATTACTTTTTAAAATTTGAACCCCTTCATGGTTAAGTTTGAGGTCTTGTAATTAAATTAAGGCCATATGTTTTAAATACATATCCCTATATGCATTAATGAGTTCACTTCTCATTCAAAATGGCCACATGTGTTTGAGTTAAGTTTTGGATTACTGAGAGGGGGGTGAATCAGAAAACTATGATACCTTAAACTTAAAAACTTAACTCTCATTAAACTCAGTAGGATAAACAACAACAACAACAACAATCGAATCACCAAATATCTTCAATAACTTAAATAGTAAATAACATGCACATTAATCATTCAACACATTTGACACCAGATTTAATGAGGAAACCCAATTTGGGAAAAACCTCTATGGGAATTGTCACCCACAAATGAAAAAAACTCTTCCGAAGTATGCTCGGTTAAAAGCTTATGTTGTTAAAGATTACAATATACATTTGTTAAATGTGACCCTGTTAGTGTATTTACCTTAGACCCGTTAAGATCTTTACCCTATTAGGAGTGGCCTGATTAGAGGGCTTTGAACACTCTTTTAGAATGTCACCTTTCTCAAGGATTTTACAATAAGACTGTTACTTCCACTCGGTTAAGAGATGTTACAAATACAAATAAGCAATAGTATGTAAAATGATTTGTTAAACTAAAACTACATCTTGCTTGATCATATCCCTTATGCAATCTCTGACTACTGGCATCAACACTTCATCAATCTCTTCTCTTAGACTCAAATTATCAATCATTTTCTCTTCACTGCATCACTCGTTAGCACTTCAACACTTCAACTTGTCAGCCATTTTTCTTCGAATTCATCCTTTAAATAGACTCTATTTTTTCCTCTTAATCTCCTTGATTAGGTTTTCTTTCAATCAGGCTCAGCCATTAGATTAACTTTTTGAAGTAATTCAGTGAACTTGAAACTCAGTTAGCTGCTTCGGCATCACCTCAGAACTTGCACTTTTCTTGGAAATAAAACCTTCACTTTTGCTGCCTAATCTATACCATAGATCTCTTCCTTGAATTTTCCTTTACATAGATTTTGTAACCAACTTCCTTTTTGTTCTTGGAATCCTCCATATTGTTGTAGCATTGCATTAAATGTGTTCTTATCCTTGTTTCTAACATATGTTAAGCTCGGAAACTAACTCTCAGTTTGGTGACTAACATGTTTCTTGGTGCTTCAATGTCTCGGTGTCCTGACCAACTTTCATAACCCTTTACTAACAGACTCTCTCTGCTTGGTAACTTAACTCTTTAGTCTTATCGACTTGCTCAATATTCTTTATCGAATTGATAAAGTAGAAACTAATTATCTCAAAAATAAACTTATCATTATCTAATCTTTATTAACTTGCCCAATTAAATCAACTCCGAAAGATATGGCAATTCAATATGAACTAGAAATCAATTGCTTGACATCAATGACAAAATAACAACTGATCTAATTCTTTCTACAATCTTGTATACCTCTGATCTCGGTCTTCATCATCATCTCCATCAGTTGAGTAACATTAAGGAGCCATATACTTGATTTATAAAGCCCTACGTTTGGAAATGAGGCCTAGATCACTAAATGTTGGGGCCATTTGATCATATTTGGGGCCATTCATTTAGATTCAAGGCCCATACTAATGTAGAAGAGGATGGAGAAACCTTAAAATATCAGTTTACTCCTTGTAGCCAACAAAACACAATAGAAATAACAAAAACAATAAGCCAACAATGAGAAAGTGAGAGATCAACCTTCAATTATGATTGGTGAATCAATTACAATAGACCTGCAACATGCAGTCTCACATGTCAGACATACATGCCTGATTAGATTAGAATTCTCTTACAAACCCTAGCCAATTTGTGCTAGATAATCTTATGAAAACTCTCTTATCTCATAGGAACAAGTCCATAACCTTAAATAGCAATTACAATCATTAGTTGGCCTAGTAAAGATCACATTTTCAAGAATAAGAAAATGTGTTACAATAATTAGGTCAAGACCCAGAACAACTAGATCAACCTCCAATGAAAATAATAAGAGGTGTGATCAAATAAATAAGTCATCCTCAAACATAACACTGAGTTGGCATGACCGTGCTTGGAAAAATCAACTGGAAGATCGGGAAAAAGATCAGAAACCCAACCATTGATCGATAACATGAAGAACAGTACAGTCCCGCAAAGAAACTGCAATAATTCCCGCACGATGAAACCAAAGGAGGTGTGATTATAGAAAATGATCCAACACAAAGCCACAAACACATAGCCATGATCGCAACCAAAAAGAGCAAGTACATATCTATCACCAACAGTAACATCAGACTGAAATAAAATAGACTAACTACTGAAAGAAAATGTTTTTTTTTGTTGATGCAAGATTGCAAAATCCCAAGCTGCTCCTGCATCAGACACCCAAGGTAATTTTAAATTGATTCCCTCACTTTTTGGGGGCCAAAGGAAAACTAAATTGGTCAACCTCAGCATGATAATTCCATGAAGAATCCTCCACTGGTCTATCCTTTCACTTGACAAGATATTCCATATACTGCCCACTTCTTGTACTCCGGCCAACTCTACTATCCAAAATTTTCTCTATCTGGTCCATCTTCTTCTTAATATATTGTTGTCCAACCTCTAACTCATCAATACCATCGCCACCAAATTCATGATATTCATACAAATCAGAAACATTGAAAATCGATTATATACCATGTCCTCTAGTAATTCCACTTCATCCGCATTCCCTAAATCAAATCTCCTCAAGATCTTACAAGGAGAAAACTTCTTCATCTTCAAATTATTATAAGTACCAAAAGGAACTCTACCCTTCTAGAAATACACCAAACTTCATCTCCCACTTGAAATTCCTTATGTCTCCTCTTCATGTCATCTCTCCTTTTATAAACTTGATTCATTTCCTCCAAATGATGTCTCTCTTCTTCATGCAATGACTTAATAACCTCAAAAAAACTCCTCTCCTTCAACACTCTTCTTGACTTCATGATTTATATATTGGAGTTGATGAAAAATCAACCCTACAGCTCCCAAAAATCACCTGCATGGAAACCTGTCATAGAAAGAGAGAAGCAAAAGCTATGGAAGCCAAAAATAACAAAGTTGAAAGAGAAAACATATTATACAAAAAATGGAGAGAGAAACCTCAATACAATAGCATCCTCAGATAATTAACTTAGTGATTAATAATTAAAAAGAGATCAAACCTTATAAAGGTGATCAAAACCCTAAAAGGGAGAAACCTAGGTTGCATGATAATAATTAATAAAAGAATTAATTATTACATGCCTAAAGTTTAGCTTAAGTAAACTAGAGATAATAAGTGACTTAATAATTAAATCAAAATGATCTAATTAATAAGTGAATTAACTTATTACTCTAACACACCCCCATAAGATAAACTTAGGGAGAAGCTAAAAACCTAGAAACAACTACTGAAAGAAGGAAAATGGGTCCCGGCAACAAGGCCTGATCAAGTAACCAAGTACAAAAAAATATCTATAAAGAGGAGAAAATGAGAAAAACCAGTGGGAAAACCCCCTCTCTGAAAAGAGATGAAGATTATTGAAGGACTGAAGAAGCCTCCAAACTAGAGAATGTCCTAGAAGATAGGAACAAAAGATGAACATGAAGAACACCACTGAAGCATGAAGTTGCCAACGTTGTCAAAGAATAGTTGTTGGAACCTCCACTGTAAAAGAACATGATCAGGTAGAGAAGACTGTAATCTGCATGAATTCTCTCAAATGACACTATTCGAATCGGGATGGAAAAAAAAAAGGAAAACATCAAAAATTGAAGATACAGATGGAAAAAAAAAGACCAAATTTTGAAAAGATGATAAAAAAATGGAAGGATGCCTCGAAAATAGGAATGAAAGAGTGTCCGGATGGTAAATGATCCATCTCACTGAAATGCATAGGTACCTAGCCACTACATCTGCCTAGTACATAGGAACAAATATTGAATACATAGCTCACTCCATCAAACCAAGGAAGCATTAGAACCAACAGGAGATACCCCCTCATAATGTTAAGCAAGGAGAGGCATGACAGGTACACTGAACCAGACTGCCAAGAACAACTACATGTCAAAGAAAGTACAAACACATATAAAGGATGGTGTTGTGCATGATCAATCTCTTGACACACGTCATGAGGCTAATGTTGTGGAAGGAACACTCACTTGAAAAAGGTGGATCAAACCCCTCCATGGCACTTTATAATGAAGTATGAGTAAAAATAGGCACAAAATATGCAAGATCCCAAGCATGTAACAGATGGCACTTTATATCAGTGTGTTTGCAAAAAAAAAATGCTACTGAAATATATGTCTATAATGCTCAAGAATGACAAAAAGTTGTAGGAACATAAGTAACAGCTAAAAAGGAGTCATCACATGCAAGGAAAATGATCCCAAGACCTGAAACATCCAAGTTATTCACCAGATTGTAAAAATGAAAAAACTTGAATAAAATGTACCTGGAGAAGGTTCTATAAATGAGACCTATACCATAGTAAAGAGCATGGAACTATCTTTTCAATGATGTGTGGAAGTCAGAAAATGGAGTCTAGATGAGCAAGATATGGCTCCCGGAGTGTAAATAGGAACCCTAACTTTGACTGACAAAAAACCATTGAAGATGGAAAAATTAGAAAACCAAACCTAGAAAATCAAATCGGGCTCAAAACCAGCTTTCCGAAGATATCTTGTTTTCCCAAAAATGCCTCCATTTTCTCAACATACGAGCAAAAAATCGAAGAGGGCTCCAAAACAAGAACTCCAAGAGATCACTGCTAAATCTGGCGGAGCTCCACTAAATCTAGCGATCCCGCTACATATGGAGGGATTGCCAAAATTTTAAACAAAATTGGCAGAGTGACCAAGAATTTTTTTATATTTTTTCTTTTTCGCCACCTCAAAAAATGTGCCCAAAAAAGGGTCATACATGCAAAAAAAAAAGCCTCAAACTGCAACTGTGTCCAAAATGCATGTGCCTTATATGAAAATAAGGGTTTTTGGGCCTTTTGAGCACAACTGTGACGTTCGTTTGAGCCCAAAGTGATCCAAAAATAAATCCCCCCAGATCCACAAAAATATGAAATAGAAAATCTCATGAAACCACAGATCTGAAGAACAAGGTCAAATCTCTCATAAAGAAAACATGTGCATGAAGATCTGGAGCTCTGATACCGTATTGGAGTTGATGAAAAATCAACCCTACAGCTCCCAAAAATCACCTGCATGCAAATCTATCATAGAAAGAGAGAAGAAAAAGCTATGGAGGCTAGAAATAACAGATCGATGAAAGAGGAAATATATTGTGCAAACAATGGAGAGAAAAACCTCAATGCAATAGCATCCTCTGATAATTAACTTAGTGAGTAATAATTACAAAGAGATCAAACTCTATAAAGGTGATCAAAACCCTAAAAGGGAGAAACCTAGGTTGCATGATAATAATTAATAAAAGAATTAATTAATACATGTCTAAAGTTTAGCTTAAGTAAACTAGAGATAATAAGTGACTTAATAATTAAATCAAAATAATTTAATTAATAAGTGAATTAACTTATTACTCTAACATGATATCTCTTAATTCTATTATTCCCTTAGGATTTAACCCAATAACCACTTCAAATGGTGTCTTCCATGTGCTCCTATTAATTTAAATTATTGTAAGAAAACTCTGCTTGACATAAAGCTAAATTCCAACTTCCAGGCTTATCTCCAACGAAATACCTCAACAAGTTCCCTAAAATCATGTTCACAACTTATGTATGTCCATCAGTTTATGGATGAAAAGTAGAACTAAACTTTAAATCAACTTTCAACTTCTTCCAAAGTGTCCTCCAAAAATAACCAACAAATCTATTGTCCCTATCTAATACAATGCTCTTAGGTAATCCATGTAATCTCACAATCTCCTTGAAAAAAAAAGCCACATGCACTACATCTGTATGTAGACCTTATGGAAAGAAATATTGTCAATTAGTGTCAAAACACTTAGTCAACCAGTGTCAACCAAGCCAACAAGCATTATGCAAAGTTCTGAGTGATCAGTATTGCCTGAGTGATCAGCATTGCCCGAGTGATCAACATTGCCCGAATGATCAGCATTGCCCGAGTGATCAATGTCACCCGAGTGATTTATAGTATCACCCGAGTGACAGTTTATCACCCGAGTATAATCCTAGACCCGAGTGATAGTTTGAAGCCGACCTTGTATATATTGTTAAATATATTTTTGTTTATTGCAAGCCGACTTACAGAGTTATTTATTGGATAAAGCTATATCTGTAAGATAGTTTGTTTTATCCAATGTGTATGTAAGAAAAGAATAAGTAAGAATGTATGCATAAGTGTAAAGACATGCGAATGGCGGTTTGATTAAGAGCAGAAGTATTCAGGACAACAAAGTCTCATCTACCACATTCAGGTGATCAATTATATTCAGAAGGATCTTATCCAGCAATCACATTTTCACATAGTACATCATCAACTGGGTCATTCTCACAGGTGGATCAGCGAAATCCTTTAACAAGGTGGACCTAACAGTCTTTTCTTTAAATCTCTTAACAGAGTTGCATTACTTATTGTATTGTACAAAGTCCTTAAATGAGGTGGACCTAATAGTCCTTTCTTTAAATCTCTTAACAGAGTTGCATTACTTATTGTATTGTACAAAATCCTTTAACAAGGTGGACCTAATAGTCCTTTCTATGCTCCTAACAGGGCAGACCATCAGAAGTGGTCATTGTAAGCTCTAACAGGCTAAATTTATACTGCAGTACTAAATCTTGTGGGTATCATCCCCACCCCAGTTTTACTTTCTTTTGGAAGGTTTCTGGGTAACCAAATATTGTGTTATGTGTTGTGTATGAATCTTTACTTTCAAGTTCTATGCATGCAAACAAATAAGTTAATCTAATTATGGATTAAAAGAATTAAGTTGTATTGGTTCCTGATTCAACCCCCCACCTCAGTCACTAGGCACATCATATATTTCCAACAAAATGGTATCAGGAGTTTAACATCTTGAGAAAAGATCAGAGGCTATGGAAACATACAGACTAGAGAAAGCCATCGAGAATGAAAAGATAGATCTTAAAGTGGTCATGGATCAGATCATGAAACTTAAGGAGCAGCTCTCTCTTTCCCTGAAAGAAGAAAATAATTAGCAGTACAGATGAATGACAAGAACTATATAGAAGAAAGAATTGAAGACTTTTGCAAGGACAGAAGTTCTAAAGAAGCTAATGTAGCCATTGAAGACTTTCTTACAAAGAATCTCACTTTACATGAAGAAGTCAGAAATTTGAAGAGAGAACAGAAAATTCACTCAATCAGAATACGTGAAGTCATGAAACTAAAGAACAAAGCAGAAGATGATAGAAATATAGCACAAGAAGATAAAATATTGTTGGGTACAAGATTAGAGGAAAAGTAAAATAAAATCCAACACTTGTCACTTGAGCAAGCTGATTTGGTAAATCAAGTCAACAATGCAACACAGGAAGCTGTCAGTCTAAGAACAGAAAATTAAAGACTGCAGAATGATCTCAATGCTGAAAAGAAAACAAATGAAAGTATGATAAATTCACAAACCAGCATGGATCAGGAAACAAAACTCAGACATCATGGACAGACTAGATTAGGATATACTTAACAAGGTGAATCCTCACAGCAAGGAGCTCAAAGGAACAACAAACCTACATGCAATCATTGTGGTAAGTTAGGACACGCATCAAATAAATTTTTGAGCAATGGAAAGTCAAAATTTAATGGAAAATGCTACAGTTGTATCAAACATGGACATAGAGAAAGTGAATGCAAAGAGAAACCTAAGTTTGAAGGAAAATGCTACAAGTGCAACAAACAAGGTCATAGATCTTCCGAGTGCAGAACTAAGAAGTGGAATCCTGCTGAATAATTAGCCAAGGCAATTTTTGGTTGGGATTAAAACACATGGTACAAATATTGTCATTGTGGTGAATATGGACACATTGGTGCAAATTGTATGAAGACTCACTTCAGAAAAAGGGATCCTACTAAGAGATGTTATGTGTGCAAGCAACTCAGTCATCTAAGCAAGAACTGTATGAATAGAGAAAAAGTTGATACTGGTTTTGAGAATGGTAAAGCCAAAGTCTTAGAAATCAGAACTCATATGAGCAAGCAATGGGTAAGGAAATCCTTAGATAATTTAGATCAAAGCAATGAAGGATCTAATGACACCCTAAACAGTGAATTGGGTGGATCTACCATTACAGAATAGGAATGAAAGGAGATGACTAGAACTGTGCAATACAAGCCATCCTACATCAATTCCAGATAAGCTAAATAGTCCAAATCTGCATATTGATGCATGAGGACATGTTATAGTTCTACCCGAGTCAGAATGTTAGTTACACCCGAGTCACTCTAGCTTGACCGAGTTGAGTCGGGCAGTATTGATAATTGGAAAGTTGGTTTCACTCGAGCTTCTGAGTGAATCTGAGAAACACCTAAGTCATGCCAGCTACTATGTACGAAGCATTTAATGAAATACTCTAACGGTTGAAAATATCTTATAAATGAAGGATTGTAAAGATTACTGCTTACAAATATTTCAGTGAATTATTTCAGAGCCCTTAGCGATTTAGTGCAAATTTGAGATTGAAAGCGAAGTTTGATCATTTCATCCGAACAGATATGGCATCCACTTCCAGAAAAAAGGTTAAGAAAGGTTTGGAGATGTTAGTAAGGAATGCAATTTGTGATCCTCTTGTGTTTAATCTTCATCTGGCAGTTGCAGAGGAGATAGACCCGATGGGAGCTCATTCCCTGATTCCTCCGAGAGTGTTACTGGTTAATGACATCCAAAGCTTCTATCACTGCAACATACATGAGCTTGGAACTATCAAGATGAACAAGGAATATGATTAATTATGTGCAAATGGGAGTCTGAAGCCTGAGCATAAGCACCTCAAAACAAATTTTTTGACACACATCATGCACATGTCGAGGTATTTCCAGAAAAAATGGATGAGATATGTTCTTAGCCGTGTCCACAACATGCAACTATGGTTGGAACATCCTGTGATGATCACGAAGTAGATAATTCACCGTGTCACTAGGTTCCCATTGCTAGATAAGTTGAAAGCTACCAAAACCCTAGCCTGGGATGACCTAGCTGAGTTAACTCTTGCCGAGTGGGATGGCAGAGGCATGAGACTTAACAGAGTAACTAAATGGAATTGAAATTTGGCATTCATGTTATAGCCCACAAGATATACAGTTCGAGCAGACCCAACAGTGTTCTGTGTGAAGATGTTGACCTAGCATACAAAGTGGTGAAGAAGAATCTGGTATTTGACCTAGCAGAATTACAGCTCGTCCAATTGAGAAAGAATATGGAAAGCATCCGAGTATCCAAATCCAATTCATGTAAGTTTGGTTCTCTTCTTATCTGCATACTATTTTATGTTGAGAAGTTCGTTCCCTCCAAAGTAATAGTAGCATGGAAGAAGGATAGACCAATAATCCATCAGATTAATGAATTCATAGCTGAACTAGGAGATAAATTTGATAACATTATGGATGGATATTTTGAGAGTTTCAAACAGAAGATGCAGAATAGGTTCAGAATTCCCAAACAACTAGTTGAGAATTACAAAGATGAAGTGTTTTCTAGTTGAGTGTGATAAGGTTTATATACAAGCAGTAAAGCCTAGGGTTGCTAGGGTTGCATGGGTAAAACCCCTGCCATATGAAGTCAACAAAGATGACACAAAAGATATCATAGAGGCTCTTGTAAATGAACCTGCCAATCCAAAGGCACCTTACTTTGGTACATATGAGGAAGCAAAGAGCAGGATATCTTTGGAGATTGAGATTCCCAAGAAATTGAAAAGAGGAAGGAAGAGGCTTGATACATTCAAGAAGAAGTATGGCAAGACCTCTGACTCTCCTTCCATCTCAGAGAGTAAAGAGGATACATTTAAAATAGAGGATGTTGAATCTAAAGAAGAAAAGGAAGAAACTGATATTGAACCTCCATAGAAGAAGAGGAAGGCAACACCCAAACAGAAAAAGGCAAAAGGAACTACCCCTGTTGTCACCTTGAGGAGATCAAGGAGAAAACTTATACTGAGTGATGATGAGGATGATGATGAAAGAAGATGATGAGGTAGAAGTATCAAGTACGTACCCTCCTAAAGAGTTAAATGATGATACATTACCCAAGGTACAGACCATTGAGGAGTCAAATGATGAGCATATTGCAGTTGAGGTAATGGCATCATTACCCCAATCTCCTATCTAGAATATAATACATCCAAGAAAGGACAAGGTTGCAGAATCCACATCTGAACATGTAGCAACCGAGCAATAGGATCCACTTACTAATGAGTCAAGCACACCCGAGTTGCAGAAAGACAAGGTAGATATTTCTACTTCTAGTATTGACTCATCAGTTAACATTAATTCAGCAATTGGTACTATAAAGGTCAGTGACCTAATTGGAAAGAATACTGAAGAAAAGGATGAGGAAGGTAAAGGAAAATAAATTGTTCCTTCACCGAGTCCTAAGACAAAAGGAAAAGAAAAAGCAGTAATTACTGATGAGACAGATCTTGATAAAGAAATTGTGATTCCAAATTGGGATCTATCCAGCTTATCTGTAGAGAAAATGGATATTTTGGGAGAATTGTGGAAGAAAAGAGCTACACAGCAGAAGCTCTGAAAGGAAAGACAAAGGAATAAAGTACTTGAAGATGTCAAAGGTATATTTGTAGATGCATTGCATATTGAAGTCAATGAGAGTGACTCAATAATGGACCAACTTGTTGACATTGTCCACAAGTTCAACACAGATATGAATGGTCAAGAGAAGTTACTTGAGAAGGTAGAGAAGAAATTTGAGAACAAGGTTCTATAAAATATTGCAAAGAAGATTGTAATTGACCAGGTGCAGCTTGCAAATATCATCAGCACTCTAGAAAATACTGTGAAAAATGTGGTAGCACTATTTGTAAAGTTGTGTGACTCTAACTTTACTATGGAGATCAAGAACAAGATAATCAAGATTGATGCAGACATGAAGGAAAGTGAAAGACAGTTAGCACTTGACCCGAGCACTAGTTCCACTCACTTCATGAAGATCAAGTATCTTACTGATCTACAGGCTGAATCATTGAGAGAAGAAGCAAGGACCAGAGAATCACTTACAGCAATCCAGAGCCAACTTCTACCACACATGGATGGGATGTAGAAATGCATAACACATGCTAAGACACTCATCCACGAAAACAATTTCTCAGTTGTCGAGATAATGATATAGTTGTTTGCAGAGCTACAAGTTGAATTGCACATCATGAAGGTGCTACAGGACAATTGGGGCAACACTTTGTCTCAGATTTTGAAGGTACATAGTGATTTCCTATCCTACTTTGGAATAACCTTGTAAATATCACTTTTGGCATTTTTGTCAAAAATAATTGGGAAATATCATTATATTGTAATTAAGGGGAAATATCATTGAGGAAACACATGTACAGTGGAAGAATATAGAAAATACAGTTTACAAAAACAATTTTGAAAAACACAAAAATAGAGTTAGTTGGACCCGAGCAACAGAAGCAGTGTCAAAACCCGAGCAGACGGTAAGGGGGAGTTTTGACAAATCAGACATAGAATTCAATGATAAGTGTTTTTGTCACTAATGCCAAAGGGGGAGATTGTAGACCTTATGGCAAGACATATTGTCAATTAGTGTCGAAATGCTTAGTCAACCAGTGTCGACCTAGCCAACAAGCATTATGTAAAGTCCCGAGTGATCAGCATTGCCCCAGCATTGTCCAAGTGATCAGCATGACCCGAGTGATTTACAGTATCGCTTGTGTGACAGTTTATCACCCGAGTAGACTTATGGACCCGAGTGACAGTTTGAAGCTGACCTTGCATATATTGTTAAATATAATTTTTTTTATTGCAAGCCGACTTACAGAGTTATTTGTTGGATAAAGATATATATGTAAGATAGTTTGTTTTATCTAAAGTGTATGTAAGAAAAGAATAAGTAATAATGTATGCATAAGTGTAAAGATATGTGAATGGAAATTTGATTAAGAGAAGAAGTATTCATGATAGCAGAGTCTTATCTATCACATTCAGGTGTTCAGTTATATTCAGCAATCACAGTTGCACAGAGTAGATCATCAACCGGTTCATTCTCACAGGTGGATCAGCAAAATCCTTTAACAAGGTGGACCTAACAGTCCTTTCTTTAAATCTCTTAACAGATTTGCATTACTTATTGTATTGTACAAAATCCTTTAACAAGGTGGACCTAACAGTCCTTTCTTTAAATCTCTTAACATAGTTGCATTACTTATTATATTGTACAAAATCCTTTAACAAAGTGGACCTAATAGTCATTTCTATGCTCCTAACAGGGGAGACCATCAAAAGTGGTCATTGTAATTTCTAATAGGATAAATTTATACTGCACTACTAAATATTGTGGGTATCATCCCCACCCCATTTTTACTTTCTTTTGGACAGTTTCTGGGTAACCAAATATTGTGTTATGTGTTGTGTATAAATCTTTACTTTCAAGTTCAGAGCTACAAGTTGAATTGCACATCATGAAGGTGCTACAGGACAATTGGGACAACACTTTGTCTCAGATTTTGAAGGTACATAGTGATTTCCTATCCTACTTTGGAATAACCTTGTAAATATCACTTTTGGCATTTTTGTCAAAAACAAGGGGGAAATATCATTGTATTGTAATTAAGGGGAAATTTTATTGAGGAAACACATGTACAGTGGAAGAATGTAGAAAATACACTTTACAAAAACAATTTTGAAAAACACAAAAATAGAGTCAGTTGGACCCGAGCAGCAAAAGCAGTGTCAAAACCTAAGCAGACAGTAAGGGGGAGTTTTGACATATCAGACACAGAATTCAATGATAATTGTTTTTGTCACTAATGCCAAAGGGGGATATTGTAGACCTTATGGAAAGACATATTGTCAATTAGTGTCAAAATGCTTAGTAAACTAGTGTCGACCGAGCCAGCAAGCATTATGCAAAGTTCTGAGTGATCAACATTGCCCGATTGATCAGCATCGCCCGAGTGATCAGTATGACCCGAGTGATTTATAGTATCGCCCGAGTGACGGTTTATCACCCGAGTAGACTTATGGACCCGAGTGACAGTTTGAAGCTGACCTTGCATATATTGTTAAATATAATTTTGTTTATTGCAAGCCGACTTACAGAGTTATTTGTTGGATAAAGATATATATGTAAGATAGTTTGTTTTATCCAATGTGTATGTAAGAAAAGAATAAGTAAGAATGTATGCATAA
>MU223745.1:1425238-1437508 GCA_018584345.1 Thuja plicata
GAATCTTGTTGTTGCTCAAATCTGTTGTTCCAGAAGGTATAGGTATCTCAACCATAAGAGAAGATGCTAAATGTTTAGTAGAATCCCGGGGCTCAGAAGTAGAAGAATTTAGGGATGTAACAGATCTGCCACTGGCGCCAAGATTTTCTTTTGCCTTTGATGGTGTGTTTCTGTGCATGGTAGCCCTGGTCCCATTAACTGCATGAACAATGGCCCTCGTATTAAAAAATTTATTTACAATGCATTTTTTAATCTATGGTGCCAATTTAGTCTCACAAAACAAAGTAATACCATAAGCAAGGAAGGAGATTATCTCTTATTAAATTATCAAACACGCACACACTAGTTCCCAAAATAGCTTTCGGTTTTAAAACGAGAAATATATAATATTTAGTTGATTTTAAAAAAATTCCAAGACAACATACTACATCAACACGGAGAAAAAGACCCTGTCTTATTAATTCATAGCAATCCTGTATGCATTTATAATACTCCTATGCATTCACATTAAATACAAATGCTGCCATAGTCTATAAAGAACAATTTAGTCTAAAAAATACCAAACCGAATTGCAAACCTGGCACAGCATTTCCATGTGAATATTTCATGCGTTTATGACCCGTAGGAACTTTCTTTGCAACTATTGTTGGAGCAGAAGCACAATTCTTTCCAGATGCATCATCTAGTTGGCATGGTTTTTGGACCTCCTCGGTACCCTTACTGCTAGATCTTTTAAATGTTTGTTAAGTCAAGGGAACACAAACAGAATTTAAGTGATAAACCTCAGCCATTTCTTTCAAATTAATTTCGCAATATACATTCGTAAACTAAAAGCACAATTTCTGACACGTTAGAAAGGGATATGTAGAGGAGTCTTGACCTCCATGAGAAGACTTTATCTCAGGACTCTTAGGTACATTTGTGGCAACATTCTTTTGTTGAGTAGCCAATATCTTTGTCTGAAACACACCAAAACCAGCTAGAATCAACTCATTATATAGAGAGAGAAATCTGAAGCACCAGCAATAGAAAAAATGTCTAAATTAAAATTTAAATAAATGAAAAATATTGTTCAAGAAATCTCACATTGGGAAGCGGTTGCAACTTTGATTGAGCAGGTGCCATCCCAAAAGATGCCGCATTTGATGTATGTGACTCTGTGAATAGGTTTTCTTCAAGTGTCTCTAAAGCCAGAATATCTCCACTAAGTGTGGAATTTGAATCCATTGAAGATCTTACAGAATCCTCTTCTTCAATGCTAGACAATAAAGTCTCATTTGACTTATTGAAAGTCTTGGTTAGAAGTGATAATTCTACAGGATTAAGAACTCCTGCAGCAAAACAAACTTTACTAACCCATACAGAGCACTATTAAAATGCAAATGCAATGATAGCAAAAATGAAAGACAAAACAAACTAAACTAAATCAATATATAGTGTTGTACCTTCACTAGTAAAGAAGGCTTTATCCCAGGCTAGACTTTTCCTCAAGTTGAATTGGGCAGACCTTTTTTTCCTTGGTTGTAAATCTTCCTCACAAAGAGGTGGATATCCCCCGTCTATGGCTGGATTTTTCAATATATTTTGTTCGTTTACCTGACAATTAACATCCTTGTGTGTTGCCAATTGCTCCTTGCTTTCCCCACATTCCTTCTTTGACTCTGGCATTTCATTGTTTTCAACATTTGAACATTATATGCTTGACCAACAATATTGCTGAAGCAAATAGTAGAGTTGATCCCATTCCTATTATATTTGTCTACATGTATAACTAAAAGCATATGTAGCAACCCTACATGCCTTTGCAAGATTTATAAGTAAGTCAGTAACTTCTAGACTTAGGAAAACGCGATTTAAGATCCAATCAAAAAACTCAATGCAGATACCTGATATCCAGCTGCTGGGTTAGCAATAGTCATGCTGCATTTCAATGCTGCGTACATTTAAGTTGTTGAAGACAAAATTTAATTTTTAGTCATATCAATAGAATACAAACATAATGGCTTGTAGGTTCTTCATGCTAATATTCCTCATTTATAAACAGTTAAAACAAGGCATTTGGGTTGTTCAAAACAACTTTGAGAAGCCTGAGGCTTAACTTATGAACTATCAAACACAGTTCTTCATTTATAAATGGTTAAAACAACGCCCTCGGGTTCCTTAAGACAGCTTTGCAAAATCTGACACAACTTTATGAACCAAAATACTTAAAAACCATTAAACTTCGAAATAGTAATGGATTGAAAACATAAATCATTTTCTAGTCTCCTGTCTTCTTGTAGCTGACCCTTGAAGCAAACATTAGTAAATTCATATGCTTTTACACAAAAGAAGATGAGTCCCAATCCCATGGAATTGTGATGACATCCCTCAAATTCAAATTGCAACTGGCAAAACCTTCCTAACTTGTCTTTCTGAAAGCTTGCAGAAGATTTTACATTACAAACCAATAGAAGTAAACGGAGGAGCACATAACTTTTTCATCCCTCTCAAAACTAAGCTTTGAATGAGCCAAAATATCAGCCTTAAATCCAATATCTTGATAGTTGATTTATTTCCTGAATACATTCATTCTCTCTGCAGTCTGATCAGCTGAGCTCAGCTTATAGATTATCTCAAACTCTGTTATCAAGACTTTAAATTTCCTTTTCTGTTTTAAGGCTCATTGAGGCAAAGCCGTATTGATTTAAATTATTGTTTGAATGTCCATTCAACCATACCAGCAAAAGGCACTGCCTTTTCTGAGATTGAACCAATCAGACAGAAATTGTTGCTTAGACAGCATAATCCTTCAGTATATCCCAGCAGCAGTGATAGCTGTTTTCTGTGGGTAACCTGATGTAACTTCCCTTTTGTCATAGGCTCACCGCTACCTGTCAGTTGCTTTTGTTTCTATTGGTTTCTAATTTTTCCTAAGTTGCCGGTTCGGATTCCGGTCCAGATGCGGGTTTGAGATTCGGGTTAGAAATTCATCCAAATTTTTTTTGGGCTGGGTTCGATTCATTTTGGGTTCATCCGTAGAAGTTTTTTTTTAAAAAAAATTTATATATATATATGTAAACATATGCAGCAGCAAATAAGTTCATACATTACTATGCATTCAGTTTCACAGTCCACCCACAGTTCGAAGCCTAAAAACGTAGCATTCACGAATCACAGTCCACCCAAATGCAAAAACGTAGCATTTCGTCCACCCACAGTCCGCTCCAGTGAGGAAAGACGTCTTCCCAGTAAAAAACACAGCTGCACACAAAAACGCGGCTGCATACAAAAATGTTTCACCAAAAGTTTAAAACACTGCATACCAACAAAAACCATAAAAAACGCAACACTTAAGGGTGTAAAGCGAAACAAATAAATTAAAAACCAATAAAAAAAAGCATTGAAAGTCAAACTAATTGGAAAATCCTGCAAATTCGACCTAAATTTGTCAAAAAGCGTTGAAATTTGTTCCGGATCCACCTGCTGTTTTGCAAATCCGTTTTAAATGCCTACAATTTCGTCCAGGGTCCGTAATGACGAATTTGGAACGAATTACACAGTCAAATATCGAATTTGAGACGAATTCGAATCGAACCCGAATTTGGACCGAACCGACTTTCGAATTTAGGGTTTTCTGGACGAATCCGGTAAATTAGAATTTTTCCTTTAGGGTCGTAACTATCATGAGTAGTGAATGTTGTGGTCTATTTTTGAACTGTTCTTTTCTGAGTTTCTCAGTTTTGGTTTAAGTTCAGAGTTTTTGGTCAGGCTTAGCATCCATTCATGGAAATTAGTTGTGGTCTATATTTGGGCTGTTACTCTGGCACTACATGTTGAAATATTTCTGTTGTAAGTTAATATATTGAGCAAAGAATAGTCAGAGTACCGAGTCCTAAGCTGTGCCATGCTTATTTATTGTTCTGTTTTGGTCCATTCTCAGTAGGAACAGATTATTTAACTTGCAGCAAAAGGGGTTATCTGCATCAGTTTTGGGTATCAGAGCAGTTTATGATGGCCAAGAATAGAGTTTGCATGAACTAGGGGCAAAGGGGCAGGAGGAATGCAAGCTCTCAAAAAAATGTTGATAAACAACTTAAGAGATTATTATAAGCCATTAAGACCAGATTACATCTAGATGAGTCCAACAAGGAACGGGAGAACCCAGAAGCGTGAAGTTAGGGTGTTCAACTACTGAGTCCTCTCCCCTAAAACACACTAATACTACCCAGAAATTTCAGAAATAGCTTACATTATTTTTTCTTTTTTTCCTAAGATGGATATAACCAGCAATATACAGATTATTGCCCAGATACCTCAGAAAAATGCCTTCAAAACCCTAGCCGCCCCTACCAAAACCCTAAGGAAATCTGTGTTGGTTCTCACATTGACGTCACCCATGTCCTTGCTGACATTAGGCTCAGGGATACTCATGAAAATGCATGAATTTTGCTGTAGGTTGTCCAAATCTGACTTAATGAGCTCCAACAGGACCCTAACATGTTATGTAATGACTCACAAAAGAATGATCTAATCTCAGCCATAGAGTCATTGCAAGCCAAATCCAATGCTCAAAATAAAACCCTCAAAAATGTGCCAAAAGGCTCCTTATTTTACAAAGCCCACTTTGCCCCTTTTTGCACATGTTTAATAAAAATCACTTAAAGTACATGTCTCTTAAGTCATTATACTCGAAAGGGGAAATAATCTCTTTAGAGAGACACTTAAGTTGCACAATAAGACATGCCCACAACTTAAGAATAGAGTACAGAGCAAACCAAATACTCTAACACACCCAATGATGCTCTAAGTCCTCTTTGTCTTGGGCAATCTGAGGACAGAACAGCTAATGCACAGTTAAGCCTCATGGCTTGAGTTGGGGACATTACAATCACTCAAGAGGAACAACCTTGCCTCTAGACTATTGAAGAAGTTGGTTGTTGTACATAGTACCTTGCAGCTACAAGATCAACAGACACATGTATCATCAAACTCCAACCTTACATTAGGATGATAATATTGCACAGAAATATTCCAGTAGGGATATGCAGCAGCTTAAGGAAGTTGGGAGGATTATACAAATTGCGAGAAGAAACAACTCAGAAAGAGGATTTGTTCTGCAGATTATAAAATCTCAATCGTTTCATCTCTGCATAAACAGCGAGAGGGTTTGCACCATCTGTCTGACCACAGGCTTGAAATATATGTTGCCCTTCCCTGACGCATGAACTCCCTATTACATTTTGATTGTATCACCTCATTATATGTGGAGTATGGTTACCCTGCAGCAGCTATATAGTGCAAATCTACAACCTTCTCTGCAACTTGTGCAGTTCATTTGACTTTTGGCTGCTCTGTGCATGCATGTGTGCCACAGCTCATTCTTATTAGAGGAAAATTTGATACAACTTGCAGTTCACCAAGGATCCACCATATTAAGGAAATCTCAATAAAACTGAACCTAAATCTATCAAGCAAGAATGAAAATCTCTCAAAAAACAGAGCACTCCTATGTTTAACTGGCAAAAAAAACCGGAAAAAAGTGGTGAAAACTATCACCCTTGAAGAGGAAAGAAAAATTTAGAAACCTGAGATTGCAAGGGCTATTTCATTTCTATGAAACCATACATTTACAAATTTTGAAAATGTAATCTACCTAGCTCTGCATGTTATGTGAGTCGTCTGAAGTTTGGACGCTCTATAGATGTGCCAGTGATATAATCATTTCTAAACCAGAAAGGGCACCCAAACACTGAGTTGTGGCTAAGGATCTGCCGTGGTAGAAACAATCACAGATGACTGTACACGGATCCATCAAAGGAACATCCCTCCTAAAACACTGGCAATAAATTAAACCATTAGTGAAGAATCACAACTCCATAATTGCAGGAACATTTATATAAAAACCCTAGATTTAAGCCTTAGAAAATGGGACCTGTTCAGATCAGAAAGTTATGAAGATCGTTTGCATGTCAGATGCTCTGTACATGGCTACATAATGTACTTATTAAGATCTTTATCAAAAACATAGGGTCGAATCCTGACTTAAAGTTCTTCGGGAACTGACCATCAAGGGAAGAAACTTAAAAATCTACGCACAGATCCACATAAGAGAGCTAAAAACTCGCCCAAAAAAGATCAACAATTGCCCTCTACACAAATCGCATGGGATAGTTTCAAATTATATGTACATGCCAATACGAAAAAAATGCTTATAGAACAGTGCACTTCGTATCCTCTATTCACACCACCTCCATAAAAATGTGAAGGAAGATTAATCATTGTTCTATAAATTTAACTCTACAAATTGCACGAATATTCGATATATGAGCAATTTTAATCATGGTTCTAGAAAATGTAACTCTTGAAACTGCAAGAATCTTTAACAGGGACTCTGTATTTAGCCCTTTGAAAATTGCATTCATCTAGTAAAGCGAAAATGTGGGTTTTTCAATTTGGGTGTTGTCTATCTGTCTACGCATAATAACCCACATTTATCTTTAACAAAAGTGGCACACAAACCTTGAACTCTGCCGATCGACCAAAAACGGAGAAGCACACAAATCCAACATAGCATAAATGAATTGGGTGCATTTCTATTTATCAGGACCTCTACGCACACCCTGCTCCCAAAAAGGGGTCGTGAAGAAACCCAAAAATATAAAAAAAATATGAAAACGAGGGAAAACTTAAAAACCTAAGAAATTGCAGGAACAATGAAAAAAAATTACTGAGCAATGGGGTCTGTTGAAAAATGAAATCAAATGCAGGCTGTAAATATACTCACTCGGTGAAACGCTGGGTACGGGAGCTCGAACTGATGTCGCCGGCGACTGGCTGAATTCAAAATTTTCATTGTAATTTGTTGCAGGAGATGTTAAGAGGCTGTCGTCCTCTGCAGACACATCGATGAGGTCATCAACTTTGCCTGTAAGATCCATCTATTTCAAACTACATTACAGAGCTTCTTCCCTGCGATTCGAAATCCCGTCGTGTCAAAACCCAAAAAAAAGCATTCAACTATGTGGGTGGAGGAAAAAAAGGGGGGAGTAGACAGAGGGCTCCACGAGAGGAGATCGATGGCTACTTTGTTGCTCTGCTAACGTTCAAATCCCACCAGGCGGGAATGGGAATACTCGGATTTAAAAGGGGATGGATGGAACGCGGTTGATTTGGGAAATAACTTTTTTAATTGGAACATTTTGCGGTGGTGTTGATAAAAAAAGCCGTTCATCGTTTGAGGATTTATTCCTCTTTCCCAAAGGCTACCTTGTCTTATGGACGTTGAAAAAACTTTATTCTATATTTTATTTTTTAAGTTGGTAATTGATGATTTGATTTTCGGTCAATTAAAAGTGAATTTAAATCAAATTTTAACAAAGTTGAGATGAATGTTTTCTAAATTAGTAAATTAAAGAAAATAATTATTTACAATTGATTGATTTATAATTTTTTGTGTATTATTGATTTAAATAGTTATCTATGTCATCTAGCTATTGATAACATTATTGATATCATCTTGTAAATATAGTCAACAATTAACAAAGTAACATGCTACATTTGTGGGAGGAGGTATTATCAGAGATCACCCGGGGAGAATGTATATTGCTTATGCGGTTAACCTTGGGTCGGTTACCAATAATGTGGTGGAAATCTTTGTCTTATTATGGGGTCTTAAAGTGGCAGTTACCGTGGGAATCAAGAAGTTGATTATCGAGGGTGACTTGAAAATCATGATTGAGCTGGTCAAAGGGAACTATAGGGCTAGTTGAAGCATGTCTAATCTGTTGTGGGATATTTGGATGTTTCTCCCAAGGCTAGAGGAATTTAAATTGCGGCACATTTACAAAGAAGGAAATGCGTTCGCAGATGCGCTGGTGGCCACTGGATTATCTATGCACGGGATCAAGTGCTGGAGAAATTTAGTGTCGCTGACGAAGCACACTATTTTGCTCGTTGAGAGGGAAAGAAATAATATTCTTAAATGATGAAATACATGGATGATGCTAATTGGAGGAGAAATGCGGCTTGTAGAGTCACGAGGAGCAGCTAGAATTCAAATTTCAAAAGTAAAATTGTAAAGATACTTAATTACAGTAACTTGCTAATAAGATGGGTCATTATTACCATTTTTGGTGAAGGTACGGGCACTTTTAAGAGCGAAACCAGTGTCGGGATTGGCACAAGATTTGTGACTTCTGATAAGACGACTAGGCTTTGTTGACGTTTTATTTCCAAGATACGCAATCATTTTATCTCATGGGCCTTTATAGTTTTTATTATGGCTCCCCATGTGAATAGTACCTCCTGTGGGTCGAATTACCAATTTGTAGTTAAGGTGATTAGTATTAGTACTAATCAGAAAATAGTGATTTGCGACATTGGTTGCTTGAGTTGGGTTTGCTACGAAGGTCGTCTGAACTGAGGTTGGCTTGGGGCTGAATTGTGTGGTGGAAGATCGGTTGTGATGTCTGTGGAGCCTCGGGAAGAGGAGTTGCTTTCGGAGAATAGCGCTGAGATGGGTGGTGATATGGTCCGTGTGGAACCGCCCAAAATCGAAGATGGGTTTCTCAAGAACCCGTGTGTCGTCACATATCTGAAGGAAGGCAAATTTTACCCTTACATGGAAGCCATGAAAGGAAGAGATGAGATTATTTCTATGCAGCTTGTGGATTACTGGGAGGAACGCAAGGTTACCATTAATGGTATAACCTTTGAAAATAATGAAGAAGTGATAGCCCAAGCCACGAGCTTATCTATGGAGGACAGAAAGTGGAAGAAGGTCTCTAAGAGCAGGGATGATACGAACGTCAAAAGATTCTTCAAAAAGACAGAGGTTCCTGTTCAGTTCCATGGTGGCTTCAAACGCGTCGAGTTGCCTGAACCTTGGAACGAGGTATGCTTTATTATTATGAAGTATCTTACCCTAGAAGGTCGATCTGGGACTTGTTACAATTATCACTTCCCTCTGTTAACCATTTTCATTATAATGAGGAAATCTCCATTCCCTTTTTATGGTGCATTCATTGGAAGCGTCGGTTGAGGATGTGAGGGGAAAGAAAAAAATGAATCAAAACTATTGTATTCTCCACCAAGGTCTCATCCTATGGCTTTACAATTTCTATCATGCTCTGTGCCCTCCTAGATTTGCTACACTTTAGAAAATTAATGCCCTCCCTGCTAATAACCCTAATGAGATTGTGGGTTCCCCATCTCAACCTACCTCATCCTCGAAAACGCTGACTCCCGTGAGGAAAAAGCCCAAGATTTCTCTCCAAGACAAAGCTGGTCTGGTGGGAGAAGTTCAAATAAATATTGACTCTGAGGACGAAGAGGAAGACAATGACAGCAGGAGGAGGTCCCACGAGATTTCTTTCAACACCCGGGTCAAACAAAAGGTGGTTAGAAAAAGATACCTTGAGGTTGAAGATGAAGAGGGGGATTCAAAGGAGGAATAAGGGAGGAAAAAAGGGAGTAGTGATGAAAACAAGAAAGGGAAAAAAAAACTAAAATTAAGGAGGAGGACATATTAGATATGGATAAAGGAAAAGATACCCCGACAAAGGAAGGAGGTGAGAAAAGTCAGGAATCCACACAGATATCGGCTAGTTTTAAATTGCCCCACTGTGGACTTCTCAAAAAAGAAAATGGTGGGAGAACAAAAGACTGAGTCATCGCTTACTGCTACCTCGCCTTTGGGCCAGCTGGAGGAAACTGTGGCTAAGAAGGAAACTGGGGGGAATAAGGATGGGGTCCCGGAGGAAAGAGATGAGGATGTTAAGGCCGACTTGAATCAAATGAAGGATGATATTAAGTGGCTTTAAGACAATATTAAGGACTTGGGTTCCAAAGATGACCTACAAGTGATGAAGGATGAAATCAGGGAGCTAGGCGAGAGCTTTAACAAGATTGCAGACTTCGTTGTAAAAGTGATGCACTCGGTGGCTACGACTCTTCACCTGCTACACTTGGAGAGTTCGAAGACTTCAGATGATGAAAAGGATGATGGGAAGCTCTTCCAGTTTCTTGTGGATGACTGGCTGAAGCTGTTGCTAAACAGAGGGGGAAAAACCCCAAGTGACTTTCCTTTTGTTCTTTTTAATGTTATTTTTCTTAAGCTGTTGGTGGTCGATCGTTAAGGGCCTTTTTTTACTATGTTTTATAACTATGTTGGCTGGATAAAACTGTTAGTAATTGGTTTTATGCTACTGTTAGGATTTCTTGGAATATTTATGCTACTGGTGTTCACAGACTGGTTATCAATTTCATTGTGAAGTTGGGAACTATTAGCGATCATAAGCTGGTTACCAATTTCATGGTGAAGTTGGGGCTTGTGGTCACTAGTTTTTGGTTTTTGATTTTAAAGAAGACGATAGGTTGAGGGTGTGTTGTTGATGGTTTGGTGTTGGTAGTCTGGCACTTCTCGTGCTGGCTATGTTTGTTGTTTCGAGTCAGCCCCCTCATTTTGGCTCCTTTTTAATCAAAAACATGTTACATAAATAGTTGAAATAATAACAAACCAAAACATTTAAAATAATTATTGATATCATCTTGTTATTATACCAACAATTAATAAAGTAGCATGCCACAAATATAATTGGAATATCAAATCTAGAGTAGAAATCATTTTAAAGAGTTGCACTTTAAAATAATAACTGTAATTTTGATTTTTGTAATATATTGCCACAATCAACTAGACAATTAAAATTTTATTTTATAAATATTAATTAAATGATAAGTTCAATCATTTTTATTTTTTTTAATAGACTATAGGAATATGTACTTGTAGGTTGAGGTGTAGTGCCCACCCATAATTTATTTTTCAGTATTGATGCTAGAATCGTTTGGTTATTTTCATGATGATTAGGTATATGTTATGATGATTTTACTAACCCCGTACTTGCATGTGTATGGTTAGTGTATATGTTTTATATTGTTGTGTGGCATGTCTATCTTACATTTATGTATGATGTGTTTCATGTGGTAGAGGACGGAGACGTAGCTACTTGCATTGTGAGTCGATCCACACAATCGATCGATCCCTATCATTGTTTATTCTATATATTATGTACATGTTCGGCTTTGTGATGTAGGTTTGCAGGTACTGGCATTGACTTCCCTGAATTGCCAAGATGAGTGTGCCCTATCGCATTATCTCAGTGGTAAGAGAGGGGAGATAACATTCAGACCTAAATCCTAGCATAAGCCCTCATCTATCCTGAAATAGTGGACAAGTATTTGGTTGACTACCTTCTCTGAATTCATCAAGGTGACATGAATTCGTGAACCCTTGTTTGAGCATGCTTATGTTGTTGCAACTTTTTTGCATTTTGATTTTGTCAGATTTCAATATGCATGCATGAAGGTCAATGTGATATTTTGTCGTGATGTAAGTAAAAGAGTAATTAAAGGTTAATTATAAAGTTTAAATAATTGAACCTTCTAAGAATAATAAAATATTTAATATATAGATATTTAATTAATAGAGATTAATTAAATACATGTATTTATTAAAACAAATTTAATTAAAAGTTTGAAGATTTAATTAAATATTATGTCTAAATGAAAATTAAAAGACATTTAATATAAATAAGTTATTAATATGCTACAAATATTATTCCTAATTAAAAATAATAATATACAATATAATTACATTTAAATAGAAAAAATAAAGTACACAACAACACTGCAACAGTCTGTCAAAAAGGCAATATTTGCGAACTGGTGTGGGTTAAATTTGATGCTTGCTGGACAGACGGTGACTCTACCTGCATCAGATTTCTCCCATTCTGCTAACCATCACATCTGGACTTCTCTTCATTGCTCTCTGGTTGGATCGTCATTGGGCATAACACAAAGATATTATCTTTAAGCAAAAATGGACATAAGAGTTTGACGTGGATGCTGGGGAGTGAACGAAGGTCCTATCCTAGCAAGACCGAGCCTCTATTTGTAAACGAAAATTCTCTGAATTGAATTGCAGCCCCACAAGTGAATATCACTGCCAACAAAAGTGAACAATTGTTAGATTTGCTGAACTGCAAATCTTCTCAAGAACACCTACATGCATAGCTATTACATAAACAGAAGCAAAAGACAGAAGATAGAAGGATCTATGGCGGCCAATAGGCCAGAGACTGCAAATCCATTATGACAGAAAAAATCTTCTATTAACACAATAATGAATTACAAAATGATCTCCTTATGAAATACAAAGCGGTGAATCCTTATAAAGGATACCGAAACCCTAAAAGGGAAACAACTAGGAAATGGAAACTTTCCTAAGTCTAA
>MU223745.1:1447622-1467658 GCA_018584345.1 Thuja plicata
TATATACAGGCTTTAGGTATATTATGGAAGCTTATATATGTTCAGGAGATATATATATAAATGTATACATACAGATCTATGTATACATTTATATATATCATTATGTTGTAATCAGCATGGGCCTTGTCTTTCGTTCAGTCAGCCAAGCTCTTCTTCGTCGTAGTCTTAGTCCTTATAATTCTTTACTTGTATCTATTTGTTCCTGGCTCTATATTTTTAGATACTTATACTTCTCCTTTCGTTTGTTTGATTTCCCAGACTTTATTCTTTTTCCATATAAAAAGCACTCAAATATATATAGTTATATATTAAGCCTTAAACATGTGGTTTCAGTCCTTCGCAAATATTTAGCTCCTTGGTTGATGAGTATATTATGTTTCCTTGGACATTCGGGTTAGTGTAAAGTTAGTATTCTCAGACTAGATACAGTCTATCTGGCAATATATCAATTGGATATGATTTTTAATATCGATTAAAGGATTTTGGGATTGTTATTATTTAAATAGTATTTCATACTAACATTGGCAATTATTGATATCAAATTGGAAATGGAAACCCAATCCTCAGATTACTTTTTTATCCGGGAGAGGTATTTTTTACTATTTGTAGTACTTCATTTTCCTATTTTTAATTAACAATGCTTATGCTATGTTTGTTAATATGGTTAACTTGATATTGGCTAACCTATGACACTGGAGAATTGAAGTTTGATATAGAGGAAAGTTTATTCTTCGGGAAGCATAATTACTATTCTTGACAAAGCAAAAAAGGGTGATTCATTCTCTTATATTCACCCGTCTATATAACTTTCAGATCTTACTGTTCGTAGGGAGCAACTCCCAAAATCACTCGAGGCATGGATTAGCCCATATAGAATTGTACAATTCTCGATTTATATCAAGCAGTGGGTATGCCCACGAAAATAATGTAATTAACAAATCTCATCTTCTGACGAGTCGTGGGTATGCCCATGTAAATTTTGTATTAGGTCAGGACCTATGGTCCCGGGCAAGGCTGGAGGTTTTCTCTACCCCGCTCTTTCCTACCAGCACCCGCAGCGAGCGGGGTCACAATGTAAAATAATTAATTATATTAATAAAAAAATTCAGGGCTTCGGCCTTTTATCGATCAAACAAAAAAATAATAATTACATTTAAATAATAATAATAAATTGAGTTTTAATTCTAAATAAAATTTGAGTTTTGTGAAGAATTAATTATTTAATTACAAAAATAACAAAAACAAAAAAGAAAGAAAATAAAATAAAGGAGAAGAAAAGAAAGAAAGGATATTTATTTATTATATATATATATATATACTTAATTTGGGAAAATAAATAAATAAATAAATAATATTTATTTATTTAATATTAAAAGAAAAAAGAGAAATAAAAGTGTGTATTTCTTTCTTTTAAAAATGAATAAATAAGTAAATTGAATTTATTTTTAAAAAAAATTAAGAAGAAAAATAAAGAAAACAATTATTTTATCTTTTTTTTTTTCACAGATAAGTTTTTTAGGAAGTTTTGATAGAAACCCTAGTTAAATAGTTTTTATTTATGAGAGGATTTTGGTCATTTAAAAAAAAAGGACAGAGAGTTTTCAAAACACAAGTTTTAGGAGACAGGTTACAGGTTTTGCACGGAGATGTTCAAGTTAAACAATATATTTTTTTAAAGCTTGGGAGTGAAGTCTGCTTTTTGGTTCTTCTTCTTCTTCTTCTTAGCAAGTCTACCTAGCGTTCTCAAGGTAGGAGTTTTTGAGCCTTTTTTGCAGTTTTTGTTGAAAAGATTATTTTCTCCGTGCTTGGTTGATTGTGATTTGATTTTGAGTTAAGGTTATTTTTATTTCTAAAATAATTTATACAGATGATTAGGGTGTTCTTGTGAGTTATGTTTATGGCATGTCTGGTATTCTGTGAGGATTTGTATGGAAACCCTAGGAGAGAATGATTTAAAAAGGATACATTTGTATTGTATATCCATTAAGGTTTTACCAAATCACACAAATTTAGTTTCATAAGTTTCAATTGTATGGAGGAATCATTTATTATGAATTATGTGTATTATAGATACATGTATGTAAGGATGTGTGTTTGAAAACATACGTTTTTGGATTAGGGTTGTGAAGAGTTGGGGTAGGGAATTTTTTTTTAATTTTAGATGTCACCTTAAAATATAAAGACACTTTAAGATACTCATTTTGGTTTTATTTAACATATATCATAATCAAATAGGGTTCCTTTGTACGGAAATGGTCAAATATTGGTTTTTATAGTGAAATTAGGCATATTTGAGCTTGATTTTTCAATCGGAGTCTGGTGAACATTCATCCATAACTTTTTTTAATTATATAATTAGGAAAATCACTTTAGTGGGATTTTAAATAATACTGTTATGAATGTTATACCTGAGTTTTATGATGATCCAACGGTTCAAAACAGAGTTATGATATTTTTGCCAAACTAGTAACCTTCATTTCTGAACAGGGCTCTTAGAGAGATTTAATTTTTACACCATTTAAATAAACTTATCTTTAGGACTGGAAAGAAAAAAATACGTAAAATTAAATTATCTTTCCATCGATATAAGTTGCAGATATGTATCATTTCATATGAGATTATACCGTTCAAACTACCGGTTGATCCACATAGAGGAAATACATAAAAACTCATTGTTATAAAGTTGCAATTGTTAATAAGTCTTATTAATTAGAAATTAAAAAATTTGTAAACTATTAAATAATTAATATGACTGATCTAATAAATTTATAATTTAATATTAGAAATCATAGAGATCCACTAAAACACCATATATGTTCATGTCAAATGCATGCATGCCTTCTCTCATGTGATCTTGGTGTTGTTAAGTGTTAGTGTGGGTAGGTTGTTACCCTGGGTGGGTTTTGTCTTTGGACTTGTACTATCTTATCATTTTATGTCCTTTTTCTCTTTGGGTTTCATATTGTAGAAAGTTCATAACCTATTTATGTCACAATTGGTTCATGTGTTTTCTTGGGTACATATGTTAGAGATTTCATGTGTTCCTTGAGTCCTTGATCTTTATGTTATTTGACCATAAGATGTGACAACCAATATTGTGTTGAGTTGTGATTTATTCACTTGGTCACCTTGTTTCTTCTACTATGATTGTTCAATATTTTGAGTGATTATATTTTTTATTATGATTTACTCCATGTTGGAGAGATATTCTTTTGATGCTATTGAGGATCATTGATTTTGTGATATGAGATTATGAGAATTTGGTGATTGTTTTATTGAGATGTCCAGTATGGGATGGACAGTCTGGATCCTTGTATATGATGTATTATTCTTTGTTATGCTCCAGCATTTTCATTGATGAACTTCTTGATTTAATGTTTTACAAGAATTCTTTTATGGTTTTGGCTTTATCTTCTTTTGGTATTATGGTTGGGAGCATTAGGGTAGGTTATCTAAGAGTGTAGAGGGGAGGTGGCTTGCAATGGGGGCCAAGGCCCTAAGAGGCTACTAGTAACTCATTGCAAGTGACCTAAAAAGTGACAACTTAGTAAATCTATTAGGAGAGAAACATTAATAAGATAAATATGTGTCTCACCCATACCTTGAGTGCTAGTACGGGCTAAGGATGGAAGTGGGAGAAAATGCTTGATTGAGGTCTTGCATGGTTAGAATCCTTGTTTGTATGAAAGGATTGCTGAGCCACATAGAGTCACTTGGGGGCCAGGGTCCAGAGGGGCTACTAGGGTAACTCAAGGGTAGACTTATGTGATGACACTTCCCTATATGTGTCCTAGGTTCCTACATGAGTATTTGGTACACTTGTCATGGTCTCTTGATCTTTTATGCTTTAAACCTTGGTATCCTCTTGTTACCTTTTTATCCAGTGTACCTTTTCTTTAGTCTTGCTTGTTTGGTTGTTTCTCGTGTGTGTGGGTTTGTTGTTATCTCCTCAGCATGGTGGCAGTGGACCTCTAATTTCACGTGGCCAGGTGGTAGTGATTCTTATTACCATTGAGATTCAACGTTCGTGAATTTTGCTTGGATGATCCTTGTTGCAATTGTACCTTCTTGTTCTTCATTGTTGGAGACTTGCTCTTATCTTTTTTATGATGTATACTTGTATCACTGTATCAGTTGTGAAATTTTCAGATATTGTATTGTACTTTGTATTAAGTTTTATTACATACCATGTGACTTGTACAATGGATGTTGGTTCTTTATGTATTCCTTATGATATCCGTTGTATCTAGGATTTATTTATGAGATGATGTTCTTGTGTATTCATTTGCATTTTATGGAGATTGTATATTTTTTATTGTATTTAGTAGATTAGTTAACTCGTGTAATTTTTCATCATGGAACTCTCAGGATTTGTTATCTATAAATGAGTTACATATATGAGTATGTATTGTCTTATGTTATATTGCTTCCGCATTGTTACTCATTATCAATTATATACTATTTTTAAAAAAATCATTCTGTAAATTTAGTATCTTTTTTAAGGTTAATTTTCTCTTGGGTTCCCTGGCGGGGCGTTACATGGGGGGGGGGGGGGGTAGACCTTGTGATCTTGTGCCTACTACAAGAAGCTCTTCATTGAAAAAATTATATTCTATTCTAATTTTATATACTGATAATCTTGTAATAGCATATCAAGTTTATAGATAATGTTTTTCTTCAATTTAGAATTCTCATTGATATATGGGTCCATGTGTTTGTTATCTTTTTTAGATGCATGCATATCTAAGATGTCTCAATGATGATTTTGAAACTTTATTTCATTCTTCCATAACCTTAGATTGTTTGGAAACATTATAGAAATATTATGAAAATTCAAGGATAGTTGGTTGTTCCTACATATAAAAAAAATAAAAAAAATAAAATATTGTGCTTATTAAAAATTTTGGATTTTTCTTGTCAAAAAAATAAATTGAATTTTGTTTATATTAACCATACTTTTATGATATGATAGTAGATTTGAATACAACACAAGACCATAAAACTATGAAATGTCGTATGTGCCTTAAAGATATGTGTGGTCTCAAAAGCTTAAACTTTGTGATTGATGGTGAAATTTCCACCCCTCAACTCCACCATGTACTGCAACAAGAAGCTACCCCTCAATCCCATAAGGGGTGTTGCCTTTAGCTCAACTAGGGACTACCACAACTAAACCTCCACTCTAGTTTTAAGAAGCAAATAAATACAAACATTTTAGACCATTTGGATGACAACCAATATTTTTTATACATAGATGACTATATCACTTGGGCATTTTATTGTATTTTTATATAAAATATATGTGTGCATTAACAATGAAAGTGATGAAGTTTCAACATTTTTTAATTGATGTGTAGACTCTAAAGGGAAACTAAAATTCATCGTTAATATTATATATTGTGTGATATATTAATTTAGCTCTAATATTATGCATTAAGGATATGTGAATCATTTAGTGGATACCTTATCAATATTATCAAATGAATATATCAAATCTCCTTGGTTTTGAATAGTTGTCCCTTGTCATCCCCTAAAATGCCCTTCACAAAAGTTGTCCCCAAAATGTGTCCCCCATCCCCTATCATCCCTATCCCAAACACTTGGTGCAACATGAGTATTTAGTATATCTCATCTCATTTTCAATAGTTCTAATGTATGAAACTTACATTTTCATATAAATCCCCGTTTAGTTTTAGATCTATTTTTATTCTGAATAACTTAATAAAATTACATGGTGATAGGTGGCACATTCTTGAGTTTGGTTTTTTAATCTCTATCTATCTTTATTTATGTATTCCTCCATTGAATTCTATATTTTTGGCCTTATAAACCATCTCTATGTATACATATTTCCGTACATGTTTTTATTAGCTTATTCATTACACCAATGTTTGTACCATCACGTCTACATTTATTCTCTATATTAAGATATGTGTCTTTATGTCTAAAGTTGATCCTACAATGTAAAAGTTTGCTCTTGTGTCATGAAAATTGATTAGGATTCAATTTTACAACTACTAAACTTTTTATAGCAGTCATTAGGAGTTAATACAGGACACATTTGTGTAATTGTTCATTATGTCCTAGGACATTCATTTGTACATTTAAACATCATTTGAAAATCAAGGATAAATAAATATATATTTGAAATATTCTAAGAATATTAAAGTTTGGAGCACTAAAGGAACCAAATCTATATCTAAATCATCTAAGACATTTATATATGTGGGAGTGTTGCCTTCGATATTCATTCATGATTGTAAAGTCAATATAATCAAGGGGGCGATTTAAGAAAATACTACCCTTGTGATTTGATAGTCACCTTGAGTTATTTCTCAATATTTTTAGTCCTTGCACACTAAATTAGAAATCAAAGACAAGGGCAATCTAGTTTTTAGTAGTCCATAGTTGACTAGTTTAAATATGTGTGTTATAGGTGAAATCCATGAAACTAGGGATCAAATCAATAACATGTGAGATCAATTTGACAAATTAAGAGTGACCTAATCCAATAATCATCATTATACTAGAAACAAACATGAGAAGGTGGAATTTTGAGATATGATTCAAGAATTATCACTAAAATAATGGATTATTGTATATTGATCACCAAATTAAACTAAGTTTTTTTTATTCATATTATTTCCACATTTCAAAATTTTGTTAAATGTTTATTCATAACAATAAATTAGGTTAATTATTTTTCATATCCATAAAACCTTAATTTTAGTAAAGGAGTATATTTATTTGTTATATTTTTAACTAATTGTCTACTTTATAATGCTCTGTCATTTTGTGTTAGGATTAATCCTTTTTATAGGATTTTAAACATGAATTTTTCTCATTGATTTATCATTTCTCAAATCTAATTAGGGTTGATCTTCCTTCCTTATTTTCATGCTTCATAACTCTACCTTTCTTATAGGGTCTATCGTTTGTAGTGTAATTTTACTTTCAAACACTCCACCCATCTTGATTTAATGCTTAAGAGTTTCACTTTTTGACCTAATTCTCTAATCATAATCTTTATTTTAGATTCACCTATCATTTGTGATTCATTGTATTGTCATGTATATTTTACCATTTCCTTGTCCATGCCATTTCTCATGACATTACACTTTATTGTGATATTGCTTTTATGGTTTGTGATGGTGTTCATTATAACTTCATCCCTGTGTGCATTTAATACATCTAAGGATCATGAATCATGTGATGGTATACCCAGTAAGATTATCCCTTCCTTTATTTATGACATTGTCACACCTCAAAATGATACATCTCACATATCTTGATAGCTTTAAATATATTATAACTTTGATGAGATTCACCTTGTAATGATGTATGTATGTTACATTATATTATTTGTGATTGCATAACTCATCGTGACACTTCTTAAATTTCTTGTGTGATATCTATGGATACCCATGATATTTTCTTTTCTAATGATATCGACATGGTGATGTTATACATTTTATTGTCATCTTTAGGCCATCGTGTGGATGTTAGTGGCAATTTATCACCTCCATATTCATTACATGGTGGTAATATCACTTGTGACGAGTACTTGATACATGAAGATTATGGTGGTTCTATGTATACATATTTAGATGTGTAACCATCTTTAATCTATGATTTCTAGTTATCAAGTGATGATATTTTCTTGATTAGTGAGCTTATATTTACTTTCATAAATAAAGCATTGTGGTGGCTTAATTCATCTTTTCTTTTTCTAGACTTATTTTATGAGCCTAACACATGGTTTTATTTTTTATTTGTTTAGCTTTGGTGGGCATTAGGATAATACAAACCTAGTGATTCCTCACCATTATATATCTCTTGATTCTTGTATACCATCTTCTTCAACTAAGCACATTTCTTGGTGCATGCAAGGACAGAAGGAACCTCAAAGAGATCATTCCAATCCTTGCAGCACGAGTCACACAACAGAAACAATATAGAAAAAGAACTGAGAAAAATGTAAGATCAACCTTCTTATTATCATATAATCAAGTACAATGAGTTTTCTACATGAAATCATACATTTCAGGCATGTAGGATTGTTTTAAGAACCTTTTATTTTAGGTTATCTTTTTATATGATCTATCCTAACCCACACTACTGAGTTCTACTGGTGCTCCCCACTTTTTTTTATCTTTGTGATTCCCTAAGTAATTAGTTACAAGAGTTTATAAAGCATTCACAAGCATCAGGTCAGCCTAAGAAAGGATTACATTTCCCAATGAGAATAAATGTATTACAAATTTAGGTCAAGACCCAAATCATAAGGATCTCCCTCAAATAGATGAAATATGAAGTGTGATCCCTCAAGTAGGTCGTTCAAAAATGTATTAGCATTAAACAATGCATCCTGAAGCTTCACCGAACATAAAATTCCTTCGTGAGATCGGAAAACACAAACTGGTCATGAAACATGAAGAACAGTTAAGTCCCGCCAAGAATCAACAAGATCGCATACACGAAGTAACCAAGTGAGATGTGAACCTAGGAGAAGGTTGTCCAGGAACATTCCATTGGGTTCACAGCTGCAACAGATCCAAACTGAATGAACGTTGAAAGAAACTCAGAGACTGAACTAACAGGAAAACAAAAAACAAATGCTTTTGGTTGATGCAATATTGGCAAGGACCTAAGATGCTTCTACACCAAACACCTGGGGGTATTTTAAAAGTGATTCCTTAAATTTCCTAGGGCTAAAGGAAAACCAAGATGGTCAACCTCAGTCTGAGAAATCTATGAACAATCCTCAACTAGTTTGTCTTTCCATCTCACAAGATATTCTTTGTACTGCTTTCCTCTTGTACTTCTACCAATTATGTTATCCAAAATCTTTGTTATCTCATCAATCTTCTTCTTAGGATACTGTTGTTGAATATCTATTTCATTGCCTCCATAAATATCTAAGTCATGATACTCATAAATCAACAACATTGAATATAGGCAAAATATCCATGTTATATGGTAACTCCACTTCATATGCATTTCCTGAATCAAATCTCCTCAAGATCTTACTGTATAGACCTAATTATGCACACTCCAAACAAGTGGGTCAGTAGTACCGATTGACATGCAATAAATCAAACATCTACTATAAATGAGCCTATTAACAATAAAATAATAGATATCCAAAGAGAATGACAAACAAATGCAAACTCAATATCTGAATCTTCTATTGATTCTCTCTTCTCCTTCTGTAACATTATTTTGATGGTGCTCAGAGTTAATCTAGACAACGCTTATGACTTGGGAGATTCGAGAATATTGATAAAAATATTGACGTGTTGATCACAATTAGCTTCAAAACCTGCATAAAGATTGTGCTCTCAAAAATCGTGATGCTTCAAATGGGTTTGAAGAGGGTTTATATAGAGATTTCAGACTGGTCGACGATTGAGATTGATCTTGTGAAGCAAATTGAATGGAAGAGATAATTAGAGATGGAGTGAAGATGAAGAAACTCCTATTTTGAAGAGAAAAAGAAAGCAGATAATATAAATCAATTTGGAGAAAATCAACTTCCAAAAAGTAATTGATTTTTTTATTAAAAGAATGATTTTAAATTTTCTATTTTGAGGATAATAAAATGATTTTATTGATTTAAAGCTCTTTTTTTATTTTTAGAATTCTTTTTTTTTTTTTTTAAGCAAAAGTGGACTAGTCACTATATATATTAATTATAAAATATAAAATGATTCAAACGCTCATCCGGGAAAGAACCAGGGAAAAAACCTGGAATCCTCACCCATTACAAAATATTATTATAATATATTCTAAGGATCTACTAGACATCGAAGACATTAAAGTATTTCTTCAACCAATCCCAAAAATTTGATATCTGTGGACAGTCATTTATCATTTATATATTAGTTGGGCTACACGTGTCCGTTTTGTTAGAGTAATAGTCTATCGGGTTATTAATTAAATCATTATTATCTAATTACTAACTCACCTATTCACTCTAGTTTGCTTTAGCTAACCTTAGGGTTTCGTGATTCCTTTATAAGGATTCACCTCTTTTGTTTTTGTAAGGAGATTGTATTGTATTCAATTTGTTGATAATAGAAGTTTATTCTTTCAACATGGATATCATGTCTCTGGCTTTTTGGCCACCATAGCTTCTTCTCTCTTCTGTCTTTACTTCTACTTTGTGACAGGTTTGCATGCAGGTGTTCTTGGGAGAATAGGGCATTTACTATTTCTAACATAGTATCAGAGCTCGCTTGCTGCTCGCTATTCATATTTCATTGAAGCGTACCAGACACAGAGGGTTTCAGAGGTTTTTCAGTGATTTTTATGGTGTTTCAGGGGCAGGCTTTGGTTATGGTCACTTTGGGCTCAAACGGACATTGCCATTGAGCTCAGAGCACCCCAAAACCCCAGAAACAATAGAAAATTCATCCATTTTGGACTACTGGACTCTGAGGCAAAAAAAAATTGGTTTCTTATGCCGTACGACACGGAAACTGAGGCAAAAATTAAAAAACCCTTCTTTTTCTATGGTTTTTGGTTTAATAAATAGCGCGGCCAATATATTTTAAAAGGTGCCACCACCGGGGCTCAGCCCCCGCCGGCAGCGCCTCCCACTGTCCTGCGGGCTTCGCCCTTCCTCCGGCCCGCGCCGCCCTGTGCAACCCGGCCACCCCGGTCACTCCGCGGCCCCCACTTCGCTGCCCTCTGCGGCCTCTGCGATCACCGCCACGCCGGCCCCGACGGCCACCGCCGGCTTACCTTGCCGCTCCGCCTTGGTTCCCGCCTCCACTGCTCGGCTGGCCCCGCCTCCATGCCGCTCGGACCCGCCGGTGGGTTTTTTGTTAGTCCCCGCGGGCATTTAAGCACTGCGACCGATCATATGCCAGACCAAGGGCTTCGGCCCAGCCCCCTGCGCGTGCCATATGCCCAGGGGGCGTAATTTTTTTAGTCCCAGGGGCTTAAACCCTAATTTTGAGGTTTTTATGACCCTCTAGGACTATTTTCGCTCTATCTTGAGCATACAGGGGTCTTTTTCTGACTTCCATATACTGTCAGAAAGCTTTTTTTGAGCTCTTTCCGATGATGGAGGTTAGGGTTTTGGGTTCTGCTGGTTTGATAATGTTTTTTTCTGTTGAAGTCTGATATTTATTTTTGCCTTCCGGGAGCCATATCTTGCTCATCCAGAATCTATTTTTGGCAAACCAGATATCATCAAAAAGCTAGTTCAGTGAACTATTCAGTTGTAGGGGTATTTTTTCTAGATTTTTCTCCAGGTTATCTCTCCTCTAAGTTTAACAATTTTTGCACTCTGGCGGATTGCTTGGGTTTATAGGTCCTGGGATCTCTTCTACTGTTCTTCTGGCTCACTCTTCTTTCTGACTTCTGAGCTTGTTGTATCTCTTCTGTAGCTTTTTCATTTCTGTAAATGCACTGAGATAAAGTGCCTACTTCTATATTTCTGGGATTTTGAGCACCTTGTATGGTTTTTGTACTCGCACTCTGTTATAAAGTGCCATGGGGGGTTATGATATTATGCCGTTTAGGCTCATCCACCTTTGTCAAGTGAGCATACCTTCCAAAAAATTAGCCTATGCTATGTGTCGGTGACACCACCCTTTATCCTATGCTTGTACTTCTGTTGCACTGTTGGTGTTCCTGGTTCTTCTTTCTACAGATGTTTCTGGCATTGCATTTTAGTGTTCCTGTCACCTCTCCCTGTTCAGCATTATGGGGGGGTTCACCTATTGGTTCTATTTCTTCCTTGGTTCGATTGATCAGCTCTTCAGACATTGTTTTCTCTATCTGGTCATGCACTTTAGTGGGGGTTCCAGCAGTTTCTTTTGACAGAGTTTACAGCTTCATGCTTCGGAGATGCTTCCTACTCTTTCTTGTTCCTCTCTTTGGGACTTTTTCCCTAGATTGAAGACTCAGTTTCCTTCATCTAGTTTATTTCCTGTACTTGGGTACTTGTTGATAGGGTTTTGCTGACCGGGTCCGCCAACAGTCATAAGTTGTCACCGGGTTCCGGGGAAATCGACTAAATGTTGCTTGTTCCGGAGGGTATCGAGGTGCCGGTTAGCGATCGAGAGACATGGCCCACACTCAAGTTCTGAATGTTTTTGGTAGTGTACTCGGCACCAAGTGCCAAACAAGAGTGTGGCTAGGGTCGCTGTGGAGTCTTGAGAGTTGACTTCAACTTTCACCTTTTCTTCTAAGTCTTATGCTCTTTGCAGCACGACGGGATCCTCTCCGGGGATGAAATCAAATGTTAATATTTCAAGAGGGCGGTACACCCCCAGAGAAGTCTCTGCAAAAAGAACTTCATTGACCTTCCCAATCTCAGTAAGGGCCTGTTTCATCCGGGGTTCACTTTCGACCCAGATCTGATTGGATTCTCCCTCCCATGGAAGCCATAAATGTGTGAAGTCGGTCGAGAAGTATCCGTTCAAGGACTTAGACCAATTCTGACTTAGTAACATCCTGTAAGTCTCTATGATTTCCACCACTTGGATGTCAATGACGCTGGCTATCCTGGGGTCCTGGATAAGATGTATCTGGACATTCTTCAATTCCCCCACCATTTTCACAGCAGTCTTATCCAGTTGGATTACTGCGCCATTAGATGGGGTGGGGTGGAGTCTGAGCTTCTGACAAATGGACAAAGGCATGATGTTACCCGAAGCTCCAGAGTCTACTAAGCAGTTGTGTATATTTTTTCCATAAATGTTCAAGCCTAGTAGGAAGGGAGGATCCTCATTGTTTCCCTGGAAGACAGCCGCGTTGGCATCTTTGAATGAAAAAGTCTTGGGTGGGCGGCTGATAGCTTCCGGGTTCCCTAAGAGCTTCAGAAGAGACTTTTTCTGCTCGGGACAGTTCAACAAAACCTCCATCAAGGTCATGGAGGTGGTGGTCTGCTCTAACGCCTTCGTAATGTCAAATCTTCCTCCTGGGAATGGGTGATTTTCCTCGATGAGGTATTTTGCTTGATTAGAGCTAGGACCTTTTGGAGGTAAGGGTCTATCAGTTACGTTATTATGGGGAGGAGGACTGTCTTTGATAGGAGGTATAGGCGTGTAAGCTGGTCCTTTACCCGCCTGGCTCTGGGTATTGTATGGAGCCCGTGGGTTAGTAAAGGCGTTGGCCTCAAAGGGCGGAATGGATTCGTCAAAGAATCCCTGCAATTCAGATTCTTCTTCATCTTCTCTGAAAGTCCCGAAGAAGATGGTATCACAAGTGAAGGCACTATGGGTTGTTTCCTGGACAGGAGGCTCTGGAGGGGTAGCATCGTGCGACTGCTGCCTGTCCAGCTGGGAGATCATGATAACCTTCTCCAAAGTGGCACAATTTACCTTGTTGTGCGAACTGGTATCGTGTAATCTACACCAGTTAGTCATGGGCTGAAAGTCTGCGACTGGTGTAAAATGGGATGGTCCAGCACCATTTTGGTTGGCATTTTAGTTCGGAGGCAGACCTCCGGTATTCGTGTTGTTATTCCATTATTGCTGGTTGGGCCTAGGCCCATTGTTGAAGTTTCTTCCCCCGCCATTGTTATTTCGCTGGCCGGAGAAGATATTCCCTCTCTGGGAATTTGAGTTCTGGGGCGCGTAGGACCCCGCCTTCAGTTGGCCCATGTCCATAGTCAGGGTGGACAACATTCACCAGAGGGATTTGACCTCGGCGGTCAACTAAGTGTTGGCATCATAATGTGATGGCTGTGGTTGTTGTTGGCTTCCCGAGAAGGCAGCAGGATTAACCGGAGTCGAGGGCGACATTCCTCCAGCTGCGGACGACTAGAAGAATGGCACTCCGAACGGTTATGTCTGAGTCTATTGTGTCTACTACGGCTGATTCCAGGGGAAGACTTCCAGACCCGGCGTGATTTGGGTCTGGGCTGGGTAAACATATCGCGCCTGTTGGTCTATCACGGGTGGCGGAGGATTCATCGCCATCGAGGGGGCACCCATTGCCAGATTGGGGTTGTATCCCTCGACATACGCAGTTTCACCGGGGATCATGTTGAAAGGTGTATTCTGTCCAATCCCGCCTGGGGATTTGTTGAGACCATGGGACAACTCTAGGGCTAGGTTGTAGACTTTTGCCAAGGTATCCCGGTCGCCCGGGGCGGTCGTTCTCCAAAGGAGAGTGGCAACGAATGGGTCCATCACATTAAGATAGGTCTGTATGGTTACGTCTGGAGATGGGATAAAAGGGCCCATACACCGCTTCAGGGCGCGCTGGAACCTATGGTTAAATGCTGTAAGAGGTTCATTAGGTTCCTTTCTGATGGAGAGGAACTGGCTATGGGACCAAGCTGGGTCCACATGCACGCGAAAGGCAGCCAAGAAGGCATCCTCCATGTCCTGCCAAGTGTTGATGGAGTTGGCAGGCAAGTTAAGGTACCAGTTCAACTCGCTTTGTCCTAAGGACAGCAGGAACATACGGGTCACAACATCTTCATGTTGGATCCGGTGTCGATTCATGGCATCTTTGTATGCCTGTAAGTGTTCCTCTATGGTTTGTGAGCCTAAGTGCTCATATCGCGGGCAGATCTTCTTTGGGTGAGAGGGTAAATCATTGGTTGCACTCGGAAAAGTGCCCATTGGGGACCCGGTGTTTCCAAAATATGCAGCCATTAGGGGAACTATATGTTGGGTAGTGGTTTGGGTACTGGTTCACGGGACTGTCTGGGGAGCTTGGGTATTCAGGGATATGGTAGATCCCCAGACAATAGTGGCTGGTAGGACTTTTGAGGTCTGTTTCTTTCGAGCAGGGGGCTCGAGTTCGACAAACTTTCCAGGATTCGAGGCGGACCTAAGCACTCTTTCAAATTTTGCTGGGGAGAAAGATCCAATCCCACTAAAGGCTTATCTCCTAAAACTACAACTCGGGGAACCCTCAGAAGGTGTAAAGTCAGAATCTTGGGAGGGGGATGAGTTCATGCCCTCCTTCTAGCACCAGTTTCTGTTGACGGGGTTTTGCTGATTGGGTCCGCCAACAGTCATAAGTTGTCACCGAGTTCTGGGGAAATTGGCCAACTCTGCCTGCAAAGGTCATCCGGGGGAAATAAATCCTTCGGGCCTTCAAGCACCTGGGTGTCAGGTCACGACGGTGTGAGGCTCGGTTGGGGACAGGGTGCCGCATTTCCCATTTATGAGGCATGTAGCCTCGATCTTCGAGGGACCTACTTTCTTCTTCCTCCTTTCCGGTTCTCTTCCCAAGACCGATTCTTTTGATGTATATTCTTGTCTTATTCTTCTGACATGATAGACCTATTCTGTCTCCAGGTCTTTTGTAGGGTGGCACAGGTAGTACCGGCCCCCAGATATTGTATTTTATTGAGACATGATGTAAATAGGGTTAGGGTTAAGAGAGTTGTATAAATAGGCAGATCGGCCCATTTCTAAGGGTCGGCGAAATTGATGATTTTGTTGTCCATAGCAATAGCAAAGTAATTTCTGGTTTTAGTTGTAGAGCTCAATGCTCCATTGTTCAGTTCTCAATAGTTAGATTCTCCCCTAGAGCCACCATTGTATCACGTACCAGTGCTTGCTGGACTGAATATTAATGAAGAAGGAAGAATTCTTGGCAATGACGTTGTTGGCATTCCTTCTTCTGAGTTAATGGTATTTTATGCTTTAATGTTATTTATGTCTTTTACTTTGGTATGTTAAAGTAGATTAACAACCTCTTTATTCCCGCTACTGATAAAATGCTAGCTGATGGTTATGTGTTCCTTCGGTATTTAGTGTAGTTTACCAGAGTATTATTGATGTTCCGGACATTTTAACATGACTGTAGTTAGATGAAATGCTTCTAACCCTGCAGGATCTTTTTCACTTTATTTGCTAAGTATAGAATGCTCGGGAAAACCCTACTTTGATCGAATCTCCGGAGAAGATGAGTTGAAGAAACCAGCTATCCCCCTCGAAAATAGTCACCTCTCCCAACCGAGCCCCGCACCGTCATGACCTGACACCCAGGTGCTTGAAGGCCCAGAGGATGTATTTCCCCCGGATAACCTTTGCAGGCAGAGTTGGCCGATTTCCCCGGAACCCGGTGACAACTTATGACTGTTGGCAGATCCGGTCAGCAAAACCTCATCAACAGTACCTGATCAAGCCTTGTTGCCGGGACCCATCTTTCCTGCTTTCTGTAGTAGTTTCCTAGGTTTTTGCTTCTCCCTAAGCTTATCTTCAGGGGGGTGTTAGAGTAATAGTCTATCGGGTTATTAATTAAATCATTATGATCTAATTACTAACTCACCTATTCACTCTAGTTTGCTTTAGCTAACCTTAGGGTTTCATGATTCCTTTATAAGGATTCACCTCTTTTGTTTTTGTAAGGAGATTGTATTGTATTCAGTTTGTTGATAATAAAAGTTTATTCTTTCAACATGGATATCATGTCTCTGACTTTTTGTCCACCATAGCTTCTTCTCTCTTCTATCTTTGCTTCTACTTTGTGATAGGTTTGCATGCAGGTGTTCTTGGGAGAATAGGGCATTTCCTATTTCTAACACATTTAGCCTTCAGAGGTAATTCCATCCGAATTAAAATCATACAATTAGACATTGATGTGCCCATCACCCAAAGCAATTTCAAAATTGATAAAAAAATACAGTATCAACATAAGAGAGTAGTGCCCTAAAAGCTGCACATGTGTATTCATAGGGTACACAAAATTGGCACAAAGTTGCCACAAAAACCAGAGCTCCATGATTTCAAGATTTCTGAGGGATTAAAATTTCTGTCAACCCTTCCTGCACCAAAAAACTAAGAACACGAGGGGATAATCAGGCTTTACACACCCAAAAATGAGCACTCGGGAATTACTCTTCCATAGCAGAGGGGTCCCCTAGAGTAGACTATGAATGAAATCTCAGGGAATAATGAACAAATTTGGCCTCCCAATCTGAATGAGGTGCATCCTACGACTCACTTTCCCATCCCAAGATGTCAGTATCCCCACCGCTACGATGCCCAAATGAAGAATTTGAGCCCCATGCCATAATATCAGTTTGTGGCCTGCTTAAACCAGAGGTTGCAATGCCAGTGAGTTGGATGTTTAGGTCTTGGACATCAGGTATATTACGAAGAGACTGCGACGGAGTGTGGAAAGATGATCCTGCACCTACCATTATTGGAATATTTGGAATTTCTAACAAATCAAACATTGCATAAACGACTAGTTTGGTCTTTTCTTTCAACTCTTGCCCTAATGTTTGACCCATAGAGTGTAAAGAAATTTTCACATACTGGAGGATTTATTTCTCCAGTGACTGCTTGATGTTGTAATAAATAACCATAAATTCATGTTTGTTGAGAAGAAGATGTCACAGAAAGAGGCCCCCAACAAACGCTTGTCCATTCCAGATATCGTACTTTTGCATGACTCTTTTTAGTTTATTTTCCCTTAGGTACTATGGTTTAATCCCCTTTTGGGCTAAAATCTCAAGCAATGACACAGACTAGAGAAGGTCCATGTATTTGACAGAAAAACTAAAATTAACTGCGATGGGTATAGGAATTGTTTGATGTGGGGAGATAAAATTTCCTCACCAATTATTTGTATGATGGCACAATGAATAGTGACAGAATAACACACGAACACCTCATCTATGACTACATCGTCAATGAGCACTGGTAGCAAATCCTCCTCCTTATCTGACTGGATATTTATCCTATGGTTCTTTGGGAACTCACTGTGATAATAATCTCAGGTTTCGCACTGAGGGCACAACTCACCGAGATTCACCATTACTGGATTTCTGCAGCCTTTCTAAAACCTTCACTTTGAGATGCCAATGAAAGCAAACAACCAGTCTTTTCTCTAGAGTTCTTTTAAATCCAAGAGTCTCTTATCACAATACATAAACTATGAGCATACATTAAGTGTGGCATATTTAGCTCATGAAGACATATTTGAAGCATGCAAAATTGTAGCTCCAAGATTGTAAATTTTACAACTCAGTACCTTATGTTCCACGTGTCCCTACAGTAACTCTAAATATAAAATAGTAGTTAAACTTTTATCTTAAACATTTGAAGGTTGAGACATTTGAAATTTAAATGAGCGAGCAACAACATACATCCATCGTGTTGCGATTTAGTTAGATTTACACAATGTTGTAATTAATAATTATGACATCGTTTCTGCATCATGGTGTTACTTATCATCATTCAATTTATAGATATTGATCAAGTTTTGCAGGTCTTGATTCTCTTGAAGAAAACTATCTGAATGTAGTGATTTGATTTTTGTCCCATCACACCCCAAATTGGCTAAGAAATCTGATACTAAATTACCTTCACGAAGAGTTTGCGAAATGTATTTCTCATCAAAAATTTCCAAAAGTTTCCAATTTTTTTTTAATATGTATGCAATCTGCCAACTGTGGCAACATCTCTTAATACAAGCATTGACAATAACCAATGAATCTCCTTCCACTTGAATCCTTTTGTATCCTCCTGCTCTGGCTAATACTAGGCCAGTGAACATAGCAAGAGCCTCCGCCAAGTTATTTGTCCCTAGATGAAGGGGAGAAGCTTGAATTGCTAACACACTACCCTAATGATCCCTAATACATGATCCAATACCCAACTTCCTAAGATTCATGTGGGAGGCCCCATGAAAGTTGATTTCGACTATGCCTTGAGAGGGAGAGATCCATTTGACATCTAAACAATCCATTGAATGCTTTCCCTGAGATGAATTAATCATTCCACTGGGAACCATTATTCATTTCCACTCTCTAAGAACATAAGCATCCCATGAGGATATAACTAGGTTACATCTAAATTTAAAAAGACTAGCATTAATCAATTCATAAATAGACCTTTCAATACCTTCTAGTATAGTAGAAATGGGTGAAATGTCTTAGTAGAATATGCGTTTATTTCTCTCCCACCATATGGCCCAGACAACTAATGCTAGTGTACATACCCAAATGTTTGAAAATAGGGAATATGGATTAAGAGTTGGCCAGGATTGAAAGAGATCCCATAATTTACTTAAGGAGAGGAGTATAATAATGAAGCTTATTCATAATAAATGACCAACATTCCTGAGAAAAAGAGCAGTTTAGAAGGAGACGGTCCACATTTTCAAAGAACTTATCACAGAGCACACATTTAAAAGGCTTAGCAATTCATAATTTTTCTAGTCTATCACTGGTAAGGATTCTATTTCTTAATGCAAGCCAAGCAAAACATCCTACTTTAGGAAGAACTACATTATTCCAACAAAAAGAGAATGCGCAGAATGAGACCTTGGAGGAATCTAGTTGTTGAATGATCTTATATCCATCTTTTATGGAATATTTAATATCCTTAGTTGGAGCCCAGAATAATATTTCTTCTTTGTCTAATAAGAAAACTTCTCTTTCTGCAAAAAAAATTGAAAGCATTCCTTTTCATGATAACTTAGAGGTAGCCTTTCTGGATCCTTCCATAAAAATTTCCCTGAGAAAATGCAAATTGTTGAAACGTAGTTAATAAGCTGGATGCCCCATGACTCCTTTGAAACCATAATGATGTCTTGGGAGTCTAATGTATTGGTTAAGGGAGGGAGGCCATTCCACGAGTCCCTCCAAAACTTGACACTGTAACCACTTGGATTTGGTCTGTACCGACCATAGACCCTGTTTTCCCTAGGTGTGATCATACCCCCTGTTATGTCAAGACAATGTTACTTTGGCATAATTTATTATTAAATCAGATTTAATGTCCTAGGTGATTTTTATCACTAATTTATATTAACTACTTCAGCCATACAATTCAAATCGATTTCAACCAATCAAATATTATCAAATTCAAACAATGGCTAAAGTATTTAATTATAAAGGAATTAATCTATCTCATCGCTTGCATTTTAAACCCATTCCCCTAGCCTATTAAGTTAATTAAAATGGCTATATTCCTAGTTAATTATCAAAAGCAATAAAAAGTTTAAATAATTAATATTCCTATTTTTGAATGAATTAAATAAGTTTAATTCATTTCATTTATATTCCCCTAAACCCTAACCTAACCTATCTCAACCACTTCTAC
>MU223745.1:1476488-1491148 GCA_018584345.1 Thuja plicata
TCCTCATAAATGCCTCTTACACCCTATTTATGAGCCTTATCTTCTAGAGTCTTTTTGGCTCTCTTCCCTAAATGGTCACATTCCTCCCTACTTTCAACCCAATAATATTGTGACAAGTGTCACAATTTGATGCACTTGAAGAAGCACAATCCATGTGCTCTCTTCTAGTGGAATCCTAACCTCTCTTCAACTTTGCATCTAAACCACCCATTTTCAACCCCTTTTTCTATAAATAGAAGGCATTTTTGAGAGATAATGGCCCTCATTTTTAGAGTTAAATTGCATTTTTATGTTGTTTAGATATCTATAGCATTTTAGTTTCAATTCCATGCATTTTTATAATGTTAGTTTTCATAGCTTAATTACATTCTTTCTAATCATTTAGCTTAGTTTTCAATTAAATCTCTCATTCTTAGGAGTGTATTGTCACTGAATGGTGCATAATCTGAGGGCATGGTTATGGAATTTTCCAAACTCTTCCTAGATAGGGAGCAATAAGTCAGTTTTAGTGATTTGTATCTAACCATTATTCTTTTATGCTATTTTACACTAATCTAATGACTTATTAAAGTGTCGTGTCGCAAGTAACAGGTGCATCGTTTGACACTCACAGACACTTACTCCATTGTTAACTTCCCAAGAGACATACTTCAGTACAATATCTCTCAAAGACATCGTAAAATCCCAAATAGATGAACCTTTAGGCAGATCTAAAATGGAAAATCCACAATATGAGTTATTGTTATCAAGGTAATTTTGCTGCATAATTTGATACCAATTACTTTGGGGTTTAGCAAACATTTGCCACACTATCTTACCCCCAAAAGCCTTATCCATTTTAGCCAAGTCATGAACCCCTGCACCCCCAGAAGGTTTAACACAAGCCATGTCTTGCAATGAGATAAGGGGAATTTTCTTTTTTTTCATTCATGTTCCATGTCCATAAGAAGTCTCTAATTAATTTTAGGATCATTTGAATAACTGAAGCAGGGGATTTTATTACTGCCAAATAATAGTTTGGGATGGCTGAGAGGACAGATTTTATGAGTAAGGTTCTTCCTGAAAATGAGAGCCATCTAGATTTCCCTACCACAATTCTGATTTTAATTCTATCAATGATTGCTGACCAATAGCAAGTTCTATTAGCTCCCATAAAAAAATAGGATTCCTGAATAGGTAGACGAGAGTAAGTCAAGTGAAAATCCCAATCTCTTAACTATTTTGTTAGATATCATCTAATTAGTGTTAAACAAGTAAATTTTTGACTTTTGTGCATTAAATTTTTACCCTGACACTGAAGTATACAAGTCCATTGTGTACTTAATTTTCCTAGCCTCTATAGGATGGGATGATCCAAAGAGCAAGGTGTCATCTTAAAAAAGGGAATGAGTGATCGAGATCCTTGTACCACCAATACGTGCCCCCTGCCATATTCCTAATTGTTTCTTCTTCTTTTGACCTGTTGAATGCTTCGGCCATAATGATGAATAATATAGGGGATAGGGGATCCCCTACTGCATCCCTTGTGTGCATGAGAAGAATCTAGTTGTGGCTCCATTCACTATAACTGAAAACCATGCACCTTTGATACAAGCTCTAATCCATTTACACCATTCTTTTGAAAAGACAAATCTTTGTAGTACCTTAAAGAGAAAGTCCCATCACACCCTGTAATAAGCCTTCATCATATCAAGTTTAATAATGAAGTTAGAGGACTTATTAGCATTGATTGAATGAATTCACGGGAAACCAACACTCCTTCCATGGTTTGCCACCCAGGGATAAATCCTCCATGCTCTTGTGATATAATATCCAGAATGAGATGTTGGATTCTTAAGTAGATAACTTTGGTAATAATCTTATATGTTGTGTTGTATAATGAGATAGGCCATAAATCAACAAATGTTTTAGGATCCTTGATTTTAGGTATAATAGCAATATTAGTGGTATTAAAGTACTTCAACATGACTTAATTTTTTTCTAGATTCTTCAATGGCTGCTAACAAATCCCATCCAATAACATCCCCGCAAACCTGAAAAAAAGAGTCATGAATATGTTTGGGCCAGGAGCTTTATCTAGGGGTAATGAGAAGATAACCTTGTGTAATTCTTGAATAGTGAAGGGATCCATTAGAATAGTTTTATCTTTTTTTATAGCCAATGAAGGAATAGAATCTAGTAATTCATTCAATTGTGCTTCTGAAGGAGTTGGAGAAGCGGGAGGAGCAAGAAGATTTTTAAAGAAATTAACTCCTTCATCTTGTATGCCTTGGGCATCCACAATATTATTACCAGATACAACATCATTGATTGAAAAGATAGAATTGGCAACACTCTTCTGCTTAGCGGATGCATGAAAGTATTTAGTGTTTTTATCCCCTTCTCGCAACCATAATTCCCTAGATTTATGTCTCCAATATTCCTCTTCCCTACTACATAATTCTTCCCATTCTTGTTGCAATTATTTTTTCCTTTTATAATTTTCGTTGTCCATACCATGTTGAATAACTTGGTCATAAATTTTCATGAACTGATACTTTACTATGTCCTTTTGTTTGAAGGTATTTTTGAATACTTGCTCATCCATTTTTTAATGGAGGTTTTAATAAACTTTAACTTCAAAGAAAACCGATGCATTTTAGAGCCTTCCACATGCAGAGCACTAATCCACCATTTTCGAAGTAAAGGAAGAAAATGAGGATGTCGAAGCCACATCCTTTCAAATTTAAAAGATGGTTGATGCTGGTGCACATTTGGTGTGGCTGCCTTCTCAATGTTGTGAGAAATTGGAAAGTGATCGGACCCCAGTAGTGATAGGATCTTTGACTGAAGGGAATTCTTTTATTGATTAAAGCTCTTTTTAAAAAAAAAATTTAGAATCCTTTTATTGTTAAAGCTCTTTTTTATTTTCAGAATTCTTAATTCCTCATGAATTGTTTTTCTCTGATTTTTGGAAGTTTTTAGAATTAAAAATTCAATTTAGAAGAAAGCAGAATTAATTCTAAAGTAGAATGAAATTAGATAGAAATTAGTCAGAAATGAAATGAAATTAATTTTGGGTTATGAATTTAATTCAGAAGAAATAATTAGCTAATTTAAATAATTATTCATAATTATTTAAATTATGGGAATTTAGAAATTGAATTTAATTAAGTGATAAAGACCAATAAATTAAGGTGAAATTAATTAAATAATATTGATTATTTAAATAATATTAAGAAATGATTAAGTGATGAAAACATTAGGATATAGCGGAATTAAGATAATTAATTAAACAATTAAAGAACTATTTAATTAATAGAGGAATAATTAGTAGTTAAATCTGAACTCACAAGTCTATCCATTTTAGGGTGTCTATGTTTGCCCCTCTTTGATACAATTTGATTTTGAGCGTCGTGTCAAAGAATTCTCAAATTTGATCATGTGACATCTTGCTCCGATGATAGCAGGTGGATTTATGCCCCCTCAACAAATTAAGCAAAAATTTGTGACAAAAGCGCCAATTTGTATACAATATTGTATTGTTATATGATGATGATGATGTATGCATTCTTATGTTAGTCATGATGTTGTTGATTATGGGTGCATTGATTATATGATCTATCATGTATGATGCATGCACATATTTGTTTATGCAACAAATGAATGCAAACCTAAAATGTACAATGTATCTGAGTACATGCATGTGTTAGTTAGAAGAAAATTAGTAAGAAAAATAAGGACACTGTGATCAAAATTATTGATGTAACCAAGTCTTTGCCAGATTTTGTTTCAACTTTTATTCATCATTGCACCTTATTTGAAAAGAAGTAGATTCATATGCACTTAGATATTGACCATTTGGATACCTCTACTATCTATGATACCAACAAGAAGATAAAATAAAAGGAATGTTCAATTCTCTTCTAGGGATTAGCTCAGATCATGGAACTCTGTGGTTGTCAGATGCACAACAACTCTTATCGCATTTATCCTAAATTATCCTGACCCCAAAATCAAATTGAAACACTCTACAAACAGAAGAAAAAAAAACAAGAATATGATCCATCATATCAACTCTCACCACTCAGTGGTATCCTTGAGGAGCGTAAGAGCACAATCGTGAGAGATAAATTGACAACAAACTTACATGATTGACCTAGTCAAAAACCTTATTATTCCTTGATTGGATTGGTTTTGATGTTTGATTATGGATGTGTCTAGTTTTATAAATGGATTACCTGTATAAGACTGATTTTTCTGGTTTCAAGCGTATCCTTCACTGTCTAAGACAATTGATTGATTGATTTTTTTATCAATTGATGAAAAATCAGATTGTTGATAAAGATAGGTCGGGCAGTCCATTGTCGATTTAAGGAGCTCATTATTTTGATTTGGATTGATGCTTGATCGTCGCTTTCTGCTTGTCGTAACAAAGATGATTTTATTGCAGGATTTTTTTACGTGTTTTGATTTTTTGGGTTGGTTGGTTTATTCAAGATCTTTTCAAATGTTTTGGATTTTTTAGGACTACACTCTTTTTATAATTTTTTCAGGACATCTTTCAATTTTTTGAAGGATTTTTCCTGGACAATATGCTCTTTTTAGGGATTTTTTTCAGGACTTAAAGACTGCCCCCAGTCTGCTAAACTGGCATAGACTATGGATAGGCATGAATGCTTAGGAATATTGTGCTTATTGGGCTTTGTGCTTGGAAAGTGCAGTAATATACCTTTAGTAAGTGCAAGTTAATCATTTGAGTTCATTGATGACGAAGCGAGATTTCAACACTTGGTGTCTATTTGCTAGGTTTTCACCAAGGTACCTACCTAATAACACCTTTTTACCAGGTTTTCACTAAAGGGCGATTGTGTTTCTCTTTACTTTTTTCCATTTTTTGTTGTCGCCAATGCGCTTGTTTGTCAGGGTTTCACTAAGGTAACTTTTATATTTTTTTGATTTTTTTTGTGTTTTTTTAGGATGTTTAGAAATTTTTCAAGTGCATGTTGTTGATATAGCTCAGGATTTGATCTTGTTCTTTAGTAGCCAGATGATATGCCCCATTGTCACATAATTTGATAATGATGTATGGTCCTAGCCAGTTAGGCTCAAACTTGCCTGGTTTAACTTTTTTTACTTGATTCTTTTGATTCTCCATAAGGACGAGGTCTCCTACCTCAAATGTGTGTGGCTTGACTCTCTTGTAATAATTTCTTCTAAGGTGATTATGATAGCCTTGTAAGTGATTCATTGCACTTTGACATTTCTCATCTAGTAACTCTAGTTCACTTAGTCTAGCAACTATGTAGTCTTCATCTGATATGAAATTCTTTAATGATATTCTGAGGGAGGGTAGTTCAACTTGAAGAGGTAGAATCGCTTCTAACCTATATAATAGGGAGAAAGGAGTTTCTCATATTGGTGTTCTTATACTTTTCTATATGCCCATAATGCAAGACTAAGCTACAAATGCCAGTCTCGACCAGATTCATTGACAACTTTCTTCAAGATTTCTAGGATTTTTTTGTTGGTTGCTTTAGCTTGGTTGTTTCCCTAAGGGTACTAAAATAAAAAGAAGCTTTATTTATTTGAAACTTCTCACAAATATCCTCAACATCTTTATTTTGAAAAGGCTACCCATGATCAATAATTATGGTTTGAGTGATCCCATATTGGCAGATGATGTAGTTCAACATGAACATGGAGATCTGCTTACCAGTAATATATGTCAGAGGGATAGCTTCCACCCATTTGGTAAAGTACTCAATTTTTTGTGATTATGTATTTATGAATGTTAGAGGAAATGGGTGTGATTTTACCCACTAGGTCAAATCCCCACCTTGAGAAAGGTCATGGTAAATTAATAGGTTGGAGCTCTTTAGATGGTGCATGCATAAGATCTCCATGCATCTAACATTTTCTGCATCTTTGGCAATATTTATGATCATTTGCTTCCAGTGTTGGCCAATAGTATCCCATCCTCAAGATTTTTTTTGCTAAAATATTACCACTGGAATGGGCCCCGCAAACTCCTTCATGAACCTCATACAAGGCTCTCCAGGATTCTGTGGAAGTAAGACATCTTAAAAGTATTCCATCTAGACTTTTCCTATGCAAAGTATTGGTGAGCAAGGTATACCTAGAGGCTTTCCAGATAAGAGACTTCCTTTGGTTTCTAGACAGGTTAGGTGGAAGGTAAGAATACACATTGTTGTACCAGGGAGACTCAGGACCAATAAGGACATATGTTGATTCTATTATTGGAGCCTCATTGGTTGGGACCGTCAATTGTTCTACCAAAAAGTGAAATCTGGTTTCATTTCCAGGCATATCAATCAAAGATGCTATAGTAGCCATCACATTAGTAGCTTTGTTTTGAACCCTTGGAAATTGTTCAAATACAATGCAATGAAAAGAAGTATGCAGTTTGTCCATCAGTTGTTTGTATGGGACAAATTTTTCATCATTTTTCATATAATCATTATTGACATGACTGATAACCAACTAGGAATCACCATATACTCTCAGATTCTTTATCCTCTAGTGTATAGTTTTTTTTAATCCGATGATGAGAGCTTTGTACTCAGCTATGTTATTGGTACATGGAAAATTGAGTCGAAAAGTTTTAGGAATTGCATCCTTTTGTGGAGTGATGAGTACTATTCCTACTCATGCACTGTGGTTTGTGCATGAGCCAGCATAGAATAATTTCCAAACTTCTATTGTTGATGCTTCCATGGTAAAAACTGCTTCATCGGGGAACTCAGAGACAATAGGTTGATGATCTGGAATAGGGGCTTATGCTAGTTGGTCAAAAATGACATGTCCTTTTATAGCCTTGAGATCTACATAATCAATATCAAACTCACTTAAAATCATCACCCATTTGGCGAGTCTTCCTATTAATGTTTCTTTTCTCAACGAGTTTTTTAATGGATTTATGTGTGCAACAAGCTTTGTTTGATCTCAACATATAATGTCTTAACTTCTGAGAAGAAAAAACAACTGCAAGGAATGCCTTTTCTATTACTGAATAATTGAGTTCATATCCCACCAATGTCCTATTGATGTATTAAATATCCCTTTCCTTTCCTTGATCATCATTGAGCCAAAAGAACACCTAGTGTTGATTCTGTTGCTGATATATACATAATCAATGGCTTGCTTGGAATTGGTGGCACTAATACTGGGGATTTAAATAAATAATCTTTGAAAGCTTAAAATTTTTTCTGACATTGTTATGTCCATAAAAATGTTACCCCTTTATGTAGTAAATGTTGGAATGAGTGGCACTTATATGCTAGTTGGGCAATAAATCTCCTAATAGATTGTAGTCTTCCTTGTAGACCTTGCAATTGTTTCAAATTTGTAGGATAAGGCATGTCAAGGATGGCTTTAACCTTTTCTGGATTGAGTCTTACCTTGTATTTTTGCATTCTATCAAATATCGAACCCAAAATTTGCAGATGATTTTCCTCGAGTTTTGATTTAGCCAGTATATCATCAACATAATCCTCCATTGTTTTATGGATCATATCATGAAAGATTGTCTTTACTTCTCTTTGATATGTGGCACCTGCATTATTAAGGCCAAACAACATCACATTCTAGCAATAATTACCCCATGCACAAGTGAATATTGTCTTATGTTGATCTTCTAGTGCTATTTTTATTTGGTTATAACCTGAGAAACCATCCATTAGTGACAACATTTGATGTCCTACTGTCAGATCTACAATGATATCAATATTTGGTAGAGGAAAATCTTCTTTGGAACAAGCCTTGTTCAAGTCCATAAAATCTATGTATATACATATTTGACCATAATTTTTTGTAACCGACACCAAATTTGATATCTAGTCTACATAAGGGATAGGTCTTATGAAACCAGCATCCAAAAGTTTCTTTAACTCAACTTTGACTAGAAAAGCAATTTGATGATGCATCTTTCTTAATTTTAGTTTTACCATCTTTGCATTTGACAATAGTGGCAAGTGATGCAGTACTAGCTCTAGATCCAAAGATGACATGTCAGCATAAGACCAAGAAAAGTTAATCTGTCGTTCTTTGAAAAAATCAATAAATTGTTCTCTTTCCTTGGGTGAAAGAGACTTGGCCAGATATATATTCTTAGGAGTCTTTTCATCTCCTAGATTTACTGCTTATGTTTCCTCTACTAGAAAGGCTGATTTTTCTTCCTCTAAGGGGAGGATGTCCAACTTTCCATCCTATGGTGCCTTAGAGAGGTTTTCACCAGAAGATACATCCTTTATTTTAACTTTTTTATGGTCAAAAAGTGTCTTTCAGTTTTCACTTAATGACCTTTATTTTTCATTTTTACTTTTACTTTTGCGACTTGAAAGAGGAGCCGCCTCCCCAAAGTATAAAGATATGTCTAGGTCAAAGGAGAATCCTACCTTGTGACCTCCATATGGTATTCCTTCATAAAGCCCCATGTATTCTATAATGGCTTCATCATTTTCAAAAATATCTAGAATCGAATGTCCTTGTTGGTCCTAGTCGATTAACTCATGGTAGATTAAACAAAGACCAGTGTTAATAGATGACTTGGTTTGGACAAATGGAATTGCACTGATAGTTTTGAAAACTCTAGATTGGGAGGTAGACACACCATCTAAGGAATAAACATTGACATGTTTATCGATATAGGGTTGGTCTTCAAGGTTTAGTTGGTCGAACATATCATTTATGTTCATGGTACTAGTGGATCTGGGGAATAGCCAAGGGTGTCAGACTCAAGATTATGGAGGGATGCCCACTCATACTCAAGAGAATTGGTCACACTAGCATTATCATTAGGCATCTCATCTCCTACAGAATCTGGGATTTCCTATTCAAGTGATAATTCAGAGATTGCAGTTTCCAATTCTTGTGGCAACGTTTGTGGAAGTATGTTACTGATCTGGGTTTGTTCATGATCTTGCCTCCAGTTCATATTAATGGTTTTTTGAACACCTTGAATAACCACCCTTGTTCTATACTGGTCATAACCAAGTCCTCTTTTATTCCTCTGGGTAGGTAGCAATGATATCTCCATTATTCCTTGTTGGGTTGCCCCCAAGCCAGTAGTTCCATCGTATCCAAATTATTGTAACATAATGTATCCTAGTCCTTAATTATTCAAAGGTAACTATGTTGATGGTATTTCTTGAGGATCTTGGTATAACCATGTGTTGATATCTAAAACAAATGGATCTTCCTCACTCAAACCATCCCATTTAATAAATGTTGTAGGTGGACATTTGAAAATAATTGGCTCTGGTTTTTTCATTGTTCTTGGATGACCATAGGATATTGGTGATAAAGGCATTTTAGTAATGGAAAAGGCTTCCTCATATAAATATTCACCACATCCTTTGTCTTGGACTAATACTTTAATTCCTATCCTTGGTATGTCTTTGGGAATCAAACCAGAAGTGGAAGGCACACTTGCTTCTTGATTTAACGGTACCTGGTTCTCCGTACTACCCCTTAGATTATGGAAATATTGGAAGGGGTTTGGATCTCCTTCTATAATTATTTATATACCTTGATAAGGAAATTTAATACATTCATGATATGTAGATGCTACAACTTGTATTTCATGAATCCATGGCCTGCCCAGTAACATGTTATGTCCAAGTTCAAGATCTAGGATCTGAAATGGAGTGCACTTCGTTAATGGTCCTATTTTGACTAGTAAATAAGGACACCTCTTGATGATCTTTCCTCTTCATCATATGACCTAATGTTGATGCATCTAGTGATATCAATTCTTGACTCTGAGTATCCCAAGGTCTTTATTACTTTTAGAGTACAAATGTTTAATCCAACCCCGCCATCAATGAGGACTCATTTGATTGTGTGTTTATGCAGTTGGACAAGTAGATGTAAGGGATCATTGTGTAGAGGCTTATACATAGGAACATCATGGTTAGTAAATGTAGCATGTTTATTAGCAAAAATGTAAATGACCATAGTTTAGAAGTTCTCAGGAGATATGTCCCTAGGGACAATTGCATTTTGAAGGGCCAGATCCAATGCTTGCTTATGTTCAGGGGATATTCACAATAACTCAAAGATATAAATCTGAGTGGGAGTGTGCTTGAGTTGATCCACCAAAATATATTATAGATTAGGAATTTGTGCAACAGTTGCAGGTGTAATAGAAGTAGAAGGTGCCCCTTGTAATACAACCTTGGTGCGATGGGTAGTGACTGCACATTTAGAGGTGTTATTTCTAATATTAATGGTTGCAATCTGGTAATCAATAGGATTGAGACAATGTATCATGTTATCAAAGGCAGTGTAGGTATAATTGACCTATTTTGATCTTCCATAAGATGCGGGGGTCTTTCCTTTATTATGGTTTTGCAAAGGATCATTGAAAATTGTGTGGTTTGTGTTTCCTTTGTGTAGAAAATTAGTAACATCAATTATGTGTTGTTCAATTAAGTCTCGAATAACATTCTTCAGATGATAACAATTTGATGTTTTGTGACCCTTAACATGATGATATTCACAAAAATCATTGTCATTCCACCACTTAGGTTTAAAAGTGTCGTGCTTAAGTTATCTTATCTCATGTAAGGTAATAAGATTTCTTTGGATTAACTTCTTAAGTACTTCTTCAAGTAGTTCCCCTAAGGGTATATTCACATTTTGGAAAAGGAGTCCTTTGTTGATGTTGAACATTGGGTTGGGATTGTGTGACATTCACCATTTGATTGTTTGAACCTTGCATTTGCATTTGATAATTTTCCAAGGATGTATGTCCCACGGGTATTTGACTTAGTGTTGATGCCCCCTGAAATGAGATCTTAGGTTGCGTATATTTGACAATCTTAACATCAGTGACGTCGTCATTGGTAACGTTCTTGTTTTTATTCAACCACTTAGGTTTATCATTGGAATTTTTGGTGGTGTTTGACTAATTTGGATCAATAAGGATTCCTCTCTTGATTAAGTTTTTCTCACATCGAATGCCTCATTCAATCAATGTTTTAAATATGGAGCAAGTTGCAGTTCTGTAGTGTATGCCATATCTAGGACAAGGTTATCAACAAACATGAGTATGAGATCTTGTTCAGGAATGTCATATGGGATTATTTTAGTTGTAATTATCCATCTTTGAAATATTTTAGAGGAATCTCCTTCCTTTTGTTTGATATCGCAGAGGTCTTCAATGCTAACCTTACGTTCTATGTTGTGATGGAAATAAGCAATGAATCATTCGACTAGTTCTCCCCAAGATTGAATACCATGAGGTAGGTCATAAAAACATTCTATTGTTGGTCCAGTTAAACTTTAAGGGAATAATCACATAAGATATGTTTCATTATGTGCTACCTCAATGCAACTGGTAAAGAATTCCCTAACGTGTTCCACATGATTGGTGTTTTCTCTGTATTTGTCAAATTTGGGTATTGTATGTGTGTGTGATTTTATGCACCTGTTAAGAAAGACACAACACTTCAATAGGTCATTATATTAGTGAAAAATCATAAAAAGCAAGGGTTTGACATAAATCACTAAAACTGACCTATTGCTTCCTATCTAGGAGGAGTATAAAAAATGCCATAATATGCCCTCAGATTATGCATTTATCAGTGACACATACAACCTAGAATGAAAGATTTAAATGAAACTAATCTAATATGATCAAGAAATGTCCCTTTTAACTCCAAAATAACAGATTATAACAATGCATGTATGAGAGCCAAAATGCAAGAGACATTAATGAGGGCCATTTGAGCTCAAAAACCATCCAATTTATAGAAGAAATGGAGAAAGGGGAGAAATCTCGAGAAGGGAAGCCATTAATGAGGGTGTAAGACTCATTAATGTGGAGTGTGGAAGAGAATGTGTAAGAGACATTAATGCTTCATTTATGAAAGCATTAATGAGGTATGGGTGAGGGTTTAAGAAGCATGGGTGAGGGTTTAAGGTCAAGCTTGAGAACTTTGACTTTAGAGGGAGGGTTGAATTCCTAACCACAAAATTAGGAATGTGACATCATTAGGAAGTGGGTTAGGATGAGATTAAGATTAGAAGTAGGCTTAGCATGGGTGAAGGGGCTGGGATTAGTTTGAACCGAGGGTTAAGGTGGTCGAGGTAGGTTAGGTTAGGGGTTAAAGGGGAATATTAACGAAATGAATTATATTTAATATATTCATTCAATAATATGGAAATTAATTATTTAAGATTTTGATTGTTGTTGATAATTAATTAGGACTATAGCCAATTAATTAGATTAATTTAGGCCAGGAGATAGGATTTTGCAAGTGATGAGGTATAATTAGGATTTTATATAATTTCTTTTTAATTAATTAACTTAGCCATGTTTTTTATTTGAATTGAATTTATTTAATTGGATTGGCTAAGGTAATTAATGTAAATTAGTGATTAAATCACTTAGGAAATTAAATTTGATTTCAAAAGAATTATGACAACCGATTGAAGAGTTGTCTTGACATAATTGGGGGTATGATCACACTTAGGGAAAATAGGGTCTATGGTCAGAGTAGACTGAATTAGGGTGGTTACATTTGCCCCTCTTTGAATTGATGTGCAAGCAGCACATTGATTCAAAGAAAGTTTGTTGACTTAAGAAAGTTTGAGAATTTCTCTCATGATTGAATGAAATGCCTGATGAGATCAGTCTCACACTTGATTGAAATAAATTGATAGAATTGACTTTGAACTTGGTTGAACAAAGTTCAATAAGCAAAGATCTTAAAGATACCAATTCTGAACTTGGTTGTCATCTGAGAATTGATAATACTGACTCTGAACTTGATCAAACAAAGGTCAGTATAAAGCTGCTAGGAGCTTAATAAGAATCTAAGAAGACATAGGATATCTAGCTTGTGAGCACTGATGCTTTCAATCCAACAGTTCTGACTTAGTCAAGGAACCATCATGCCTTTAGTTTTTTGATAACGAAGTTGTTTTAATGTTATTTCGAGCAATATTTTAATTGATGATAGTGTGATCATGACCCCTCGGGAATGAAATCGAAGGAAAAGGAATAAAATCCATTTGTAGAATGATGTAGCACTTGAATGGAGTGATTAGGTCGAGAAAGAATGGATTTAGAAGAAGTGAAGAAATAGAGGTGTATTTAGAGAAAATACACGGGTACCAAGTTAATTACGTTGAAATGTGAGTTTGGAGTTGTATCATCTTAAAATGGAAGCACTTCCATTTTGATAGATTTAGCACCCTTATTTAGTATGTTTGCATATTAGGTTTGCATCTTTGCTTGATTATACATGTGTAGGTGAAATTAGGGTTAGGATCTAGTGGATCCTCCTAGATTTCCCTCTCTATGACTCTTCTTTTAGGGTAGGACCTATGTATTGGTCCTCCTGAGTTTCATCTTACTCTTTCTCTAGGCCTCTAGGCCTTCTTAACATTCTGGTATATTCCCCCACCTTCCTAGGTCCCCGACTGACCCGGGAACCTCTCAGAAACAATCTGGTGACCTGCCTGAAACCTCAGGTCAGGGTCAAGGTTGACCTTGACCTAGGTTAAGGGTGAGGTCAACATAGACCTCTGTCAAGTGCTGGTCCCCGCTTTCAAATCTGAAACTTATCGGGGTCCGGAACTTAAAATAGGTCCCCGGGTCTGGATGCAGAAGTGTTTTCTCCGATATTTGAATTAATACATTCTCTCCTTGGTTGGTGATTGTGATTGGACCATGATTCAAGGTAGAACTTGGATTAGGATCCCTTGCATTTCCCTAGGATACCTATGTTGAGATTTCTATATAAACACTCTCTTTTGCCTTTATTTGATCATGAAATAAAATCAGGAGATGACATGATGAAATGATGATGAAAACAAGAAAGAGGATGATATAGAAGGAAAATCTAGGTGGACATATCATCATCTTCTATCAATAATTTTGGAGGATAATCTATGGTGGATCTTCATTGAAGCAAGAAGGCTCTCTCTTTAGATCTACTATTCTCAACATTCAAGTATTCAAAAGACATTACCATGGGGTAGCAACTATGGATTGTGAGTTGATAGGAATACTTTAGCCTTGGGGGCTTGGTATTATTTCTTTTTCATATTCAAATCTATGCATTGCCTTCTCATTTCCATGTTATGTTAGGATTGTTAATCTAGAAGATTAGATCTTGATATTGCATGTTTAAAAGCTCTTTTCAAAAGATCAATACACACACATTACATTCTATATTCGACTATTCATGGAGGTGGAGATCACCAAAATAGGGGTTTGAATAAGGCAAAAACCTATATAGCCACCCCAAAATCCCTCTTTTCAGATATTTGCAGGTGCTATTTTCGGGAGTTACAGGTGCAGGACAACAGATCTGAGACCAGATTTGGATACCCTTTTCAGCAAACTTTTGAGATCCACAAACATATTTTCCGTCAACACTGTGCAGGTCAAGGTCGACATTATTGGGTCAGGGGTGACATTTATGGGTCAAGGTTGACCTTTTTCACAAGATGACATCAAAACAAAAAAAGATTTCTAGGTTTTGTTCGTCTCTGCGTTCCAGTTTGGGATCAACTATCAGATTTTCCAGAAACTCAATACAGACATCAAAAAATGAGTTTTTCCAGATCTGCTATGTTATGAGGTAGGTATCTATCCCACTATTCTTTACATATTCCTTTCAATCCTTTTTATCATAATAATTAAG
>MU223745.1:1496745-1529692 GCA_018584345.1 Thuja plicata
ATTGATGAAAGTAAAAAGTAATCAACCATAGAACTAATTGTTCCAAAAACAAATTTTTCTTCATAAATAAACTTTTTTGAGTTTGGTACATATGTGGCACAAGTGCCATATCTATCAATCTCTATCATGATGCCCTAGAGGATGGTGACTCCCAGATCTCTCAGATCTATGATGCAAGGCTGAGGATCTTGGAATGCTAGTCTGTGTGTGACTCCTTGATATGCTCATCTCTTGGATCCTCTCCTAAGCTCTTTGCATGTCAGCCATCAGTTTCTCTTCTCTCTCCTTGCATAACCTCAACTCTCGCTGTACACATAGGAAGATATCTATGTGTCTTTCGAGATCCCTTTGTCCTACAAGGGACTCTCTCTTTCTAGTTGGCAGTCGATAGGATATACAGGTATCCTTCATAACCTCAGATACAAAACTCCTCCACTCCGCTACGTGTAAGGAAACTCAGGTGCGAAAACAGCTTCCTACGCTAATCTCTATAGGAAAGTATTGTGCAAATTCTTTTAAATCCTTACAATTACAGATTTGTTGACTACTTTAACAAAGATATTGCAACCACATACCATGCATATAGAAAAAATAGAGAATGAAACAATGATATACCCTGGGGAAACCTTTCGGAAAAAACCCCAGCACTCCAAAACCTGCACAATGTATTGATCAAAAACTATTTCAGCTTACAATACACTTGTAATGCAAGTTCTTTCAGAAGATTTCAAAACCCTTGAAGAAAAATCATGGTAGCATAAAACGTTCCAACAATACACTCGCATCACTACTCTTCGCAACCCTAAAAAATGCTTATATCATGCGCTTCACTTTTTAGGGCTACTCCCAAAGATAACCGTATTAGGGAGGATCCTCCTAATCTCTCTAATCCTCCTCCTCCTCTCCTACTGGTATGTCATACCCTCGGTGGTTCCTCTCTAAAGGACCTAGATCACCTATGGGGTGGTCATCGGGGAAGATAGGATGGGTCCCCTGTAAACTCAAGTATTTGATATACTCTCTATTAACACCGGCATAGGATATCTCAGCAGCTACCTCTATATCCTTGGTCTCATCTGTATCACTATCCACAATATTAGCTACTATAGGTCGACGTATGGCACTGTGTCTCTAATAGTATCTCATCGAATATGCATACTGAGGTACTATTTGAGGGAATCCCTGCATCAAACCAAACTATCTCATCACCCTATCATCGTAATACAACATCATGACATGATTGGTAGGACCTTCTAGCAGCTTACGCTGCTGCGAGTGTCTCAATTGATGTCGGGTATCCGGCCAATCTATCATTTGAAAATAAGGTCTCCATATCACATCTATACCTGGTATACAATCAAATAATACCCTCCAAAAGAGGATATCTCTATGTTTCCAAACATCTGCTAGTGGATATGCAAAGGCTCTCGGTGTGCTCGCATCTATCATCACAGGAGTACCCTGAGGTTGTGTACATGTGTAATGCTCAAACATCCAAACCTGTAGCAAGGTGCACACTATAAGACTCTCCCACTGATATCTCACCAACTGACTCAACTCATGATAAAGATGTGCCAACATGCTGTGGCCCCACTAGATAGTGATCCTGTCACTCTCCATCCTACGTATGAGATGGGTGAATGGTGCTAAAAATACTATACCCTTTGTGTTGGGAACTACAACCAAGGCAAGTATACATAGCATCACTCTCCGTACCAAAGGTGTCAGACCTGCTAGTATGGCTGCCAATGATATCTAATCTGATCGGGTCCTCATCTGTGGTACCCATCCCAAACAATACTCCATATCTACAAAAACCTCAGGTGGACCCCGTGGTACTCTCAGTCTGATAGGCTCGCCTCAGACTAAAATTTGTAGGATCTTGTACACATCCTCCAGAGTGATCATGATCTCTCTTGATGGAAGATGGAAGGAATAAGTATCCTCATCCCATCTCTCTATCATGGCTGATATCATGGACCGATGGAACCTTAGCTATGGTAGGAATTCTACCCAGTACAATCCCACATCTCTCAATAACTGTATCTCACCTCGCTATAGCTCGGAGACACTCCCTTTGATAGATAGTAGTAACCCTCTGAAGGGATTCTCTCGAAGACAGACTAGATCTTGCAAGCACAAACATGAATCATATCAGTACTTCTGCATCAAACATCTTCTGTACCTACCTGACCTAGTTAAGGTTGACCTTTTTGGGTCAAGGTAAACCTTATTGGGTCAGGGTCAACCTTTTTGGGTCAGGGTCAACCTTAATAGGTTAGGGTCAACTTTCCCCCAAAAAGGACTGAACCTTCCCAGTCAGGGTCGACCTTCATGGGTCAGGGTTGACCTTATTGGGTCAGGGTCGACCTTCCCTATAAAAACATGAAATTTTCAATCACAAGCACTAAAAATAGGAACTTACCTCGGGCAGTGGTTGTCTGCTGGCCAGGTGCTCCCTCAGCACCTCCATGATGCTCACTCAGAATTCCTCTCTCTTTGGCATCGTATCTCCTTCCCCAAACTTTACAAATGGTAAGAATGAGGTGGTAAGTGTCTCTTTCTCCTATTTATAGATAGTAAATTAGGGTTTTACTAGGGTTTCATTGGAAATTATTTAGGTTAAATTTGAATTTTTCCTTTATATGCATTTAGACAGACATCTATTCTTTTCATCAAAACTTGAGTTTGGTAGCTCTGTTTTCAGTGCCATCAAAGGCATTAGAATCGTGATTCAGATACCTAACCTCTTAAATCACTTTAGGAAGGTTTAGGACCCTTATAACTAGTTTAGGAAAGGACTTTTTCAACAAATTGCATATTCAATGTATAAAAATCACCTTATCACCCTATTTCACCTTCCATAAATTAGTAAGCCGAATTAGGGGGGCATAAGGGGCTCTATATACTTCTCAAGATCATCATATTAAGACTTAGGTTCTCTTTAGATTTTCATTAACCTTGTGTGCTGTAGGTTGCAGATACTAATGGTTTCTTGCAGATCTTTGCATTGAGGACTTGGCTATATCCTTTTTATACTTTATGATGTTTTCTTACTTTAGCTTGCATATTCACGTAGCATCATATCTAAGCTAAAGTGGGGGCTAAATGTATCATCTTAAAATGAAAGTACTTCCATTTTGATAGGTTTAGCACCCTTATTTAGTATGTTTTCATATTAGGTTTGCATCTTTGCTTGATTATACATGTGTAGGTGAAATTAGGATCAGGATCTAGTGGATCCTCCTAGATTTCCCTCTCTATGACTATTCTTTCAGGGTAGGACCTATGTATTGGTCCTCCTGAGTTTCATCTTACTCTCTCTTTGGGCCTCTAGGCCTTCTTAACATTCTGGTATATTCCCCCACCTTCCTAGGTCCCCGGCTGACCTGGGAACCTCTCAACAACAATCTGGTGACCTTCTTGAAACCTCAGGTTAGGGTCAAGGTTGACCTTGAACTAGGTCAAGGGTGAGGTTGACATAGACCTCTATCAGGTGTTGGTCCCCTCTTTCAAATCTGAAACTTATCGGGGTTCAAAACTTAAAATAGGTCCCTGAGTCTGGATGCGGAAGTGTTTTCTCTGATATTTGAATTAATAAATTCCCTCCTTGGTTGGTGATTTTTATTGGACCATGATTCAAGGTAGAACTTGCATTAGGATCCCTTGCATTTCCCTAGGAGACCTATGTTGATATTTCTATATAAACACTCTCTTTTGCCTTCATTTGATCATGAAAGAAAATCGGGAGATGACATGATGAAATGATGATGAAAACAAGAAAGAGGATGATATAGAAGGACAATATAGGTGGACATATCATCATATTCTATCAAGCATTTTGGAGGATAATCTATGGTGGATCTTCATTGAAGTAAGAAGGCTCTCTCTTTAGATCTACTATTATCAACATTCAAGTATTCAAAGGACATTGCCATGGGGTAGCAACTATGGATTGTGAGTTGATAGGAATAATTTAGCCTTGGGGGCTTGGTATGATTTATTTTTCATATTCAAATCTATGCATTGCCTTCTCATTTCCATGTTATGTTAGGATTGTTAATCTAGAAGATTAGATCTTGATATTGCATGTTTAAAAGCTCTTTTCAAAATATCAATACACACACACATTACATTATATATTTGGCTATTCGTGGAGGTGGAGATCACCAAAATGGGGGTTTGACTAAGGAAAAACCCTATGTAGCCACCCCAAAATACCTCTTTTTAGATATTTGTAGGTGCTATTTTTGCGAGTTACAGGTGCAGGACAGCAGATCTGAGACCAGATTTGGATACCCTTTTCAGCAAACTTTCGAGATCTACAAACACATTTTATGTAGACACTGTGTAGGTTAGGGTTGACATTATTGGGTCAGGGGTGACATTTGTGGGTCAAGGTCAACCTTTTTCATAAGACAACATCGAAACAAAAAAATATTTCTAGGTTTTGTTCACCTCTGCGTTCCAGTTCGGGATCAACTGTCAGATTTTCTAGAAACTCAATACAGACATTAGAAAACAAGTTTTTCCATATCTGCTATGTTATGAGGTAGGTATTTATCCCACTATTCTTTACATATTCCTTTCAATCCTTTTTATCATAATAATTAAGTGTAAGAAACTAAATTTGGCCTTAGGATTTCTCTCTCATCTCGTTATGCAAAATCCTATTTAAAGCAATCCTTTATGAAGACCAAATTTTATATATTATAGGAGTCAAATTAAATGATGTCTGACCAAGATGTTTGAATGAATAATGTGCAATTTGATGAGAGAAAACCCATATAATCAAGTGCGCAAAGCCGACAAATCATATTTAGAACACATGGAGCAAATCTGCAGTTTTGGGAACGGTCGTAAAATGTTATTGTACAGTGTAAAATGTCACAGGCACCTTCGATTTGGTTCCTGATTGATCAAAAAGAGAAAAAAATGAAATTTTAGTTTTCTAGGAGTTTTGGAGCTCCTAAATATCTCAAAGTCCAATATATATCCCAAAAATTACCTTTTACCTATTTGTTTTCACTTTTACCCTTAGTAATTTTCAGAGCTCTGCAAAGAAGATGGTGGTCCTGATAGCGAAGCATCATTTCAAGCTCAGTTGTTGACATCAGCACCCGACCGAATATGCACCTCCAGTAAGTACTCATAAATCTACCCTGTGAATTTTGCAAATTTAATTTTTATGCTTTTTGTAGAATTTATAACCAAATAAATTGTGTTAAATCCAAGATTCTGGATCGCACCCTGTTCAACCCGTGTCGTATCCTATGGATACAAGAAATCCTGTGTCACATACGATATTTCCTACATCGTACCCCATTTTCATTTTTTTTTGTCATATACAGTAGATTAGGTTAGAGTTTTAAATGGTGTCGTACCCTGCAAAACAAAGTTGTACGCCGCCTCTTTTATCGTATCTAGTATTTCTGGCATCATACCCTGTATGCCTCATTGTACCCTATAAATCAAGGATCATATTCAGGAAAAGGATTGTACCTTGTCAATACAGAATCGTATCTGGTTTTATACTTTAGAATTTTGCAAAATGTAAATTATCTTTGATCTGCTTGCTAGCAAAATACTTAATGGATTATGTTTCTGTGTAGTCGTCATAGATAGAGCATTGATTTGCCTTTGTAATTGCTATCGTTGTTTGAAACATGTCCCATTTGAGGTGGTATAATTTCAAGGACCATACCTTGGGTGCATCCTTGCCTTGTTGTGACAGTTAACGGATGATGAGTTAGATATAGTGGCCCGAGTAGGATTACAGACATTGATAGATTTACATGATATTAGGGTAAACCAAGGGTTGTTGACTGCTCTTGCCAAGAGATGACACTTAGAGCACAACACCTTCCATCTCCTAATCGATGAGATGACTGTCACACCAAAGGATGTGTGGCAGATACTTTGAGTTCCAGTTATGGGTCGCGAGGTGCAATTTGAGGCGACATCTGTCGTTGCCATTGGTGCAGCTCATCATTTCTTTGGAGATGATACCATTGCTCATAGATACATCACCTGGGATTATATGTGTGATCACTATGATCGCCTGTCTGTATACTTAGCTGGACTAATTGGTGGCATCCTAATGCCAAATAGAGGACAACATGGTTTTTTGGTAGGATGGGTAGATATGCTAGAGTAGATGGTTGCTTTGGGATGGAGATTCACGTGGGGTAGCTACATCCTTACCCATATTTATAAGGAGCTTCATGATATTGTATACCAGTATTCCTAGAGCATGACTGTAGGGATACTAATTCTTTAGATTTGGGCCTGGGAGCACATCCCAGTTACACAGTTGATAGTAGACAGGCAGCATGCACCAGAGCAGCCTTATGTGTATATGTATTCAGGTCTTATCTAGCAGCCTCACCTGGGCAAGGTAGAGTACTGGTGTCACCTTTTTAATGATATTATAATAGTAGTATGGCAGCCATACTTGGATTGCGAGGAGTGGGCATTTGATAGGTGACAGATGTCATTCTTCTTTTAGAGAAGGTACTTGATCGGTCAAACTTGATATATTATAAAGTGTTTCTTACATACCTGTGTATTGAGACAGTTCAACCGATTACAGGGCAGGAGCTAGGATATGACAGTATATGCATAGATCTGAGATGAGACACCATTGTGGGGCCCTTAGTTGAGGTATGCAACTGCACATCAAGAGATCAAGGATATGGTTGGATTCACCTAGGACCTTCGGTTAGATGTTGCAGATGCAGGTTGTTATGATGGATATCTAGCACAGATGCTCCAACATCCTTTTCCATGGTTCACAATACTGGATGAGGCCATTCCTCATATCAAGGACCCTTTATATTATGATCCCATTAATGATCATCCTATCAAAGGTAGAGGAGGAGCTCAGATAGATAGGGTAGATGGTGGACGAGATGAGAGACAAGATGGGAGATGCCCTCCTCCAGACAGAGGGCAGGGTATGGACAATGGGGATGATGGCGGAGATGACAGGGGTGGGGGTGCAGTGGGTGGTAGTGGTGGTGCTAGTGGCAGTGGAGAGGGTCGACATACCTGATTCATATTTGTTGCTCCATAGAGAGATCCTGGTCCACTTCTTACCAGAGAGCAACAGAGGCAGAGGTAGCGGGATGCCCATCAGGATAGGCCACATGATAGGCCCACAAGACAAGACATGGGTAGAGGTTCTAACAGGGATGGAGATGCCTTATCATAGTGTGAGTGGGAGTGGGAGCAGCTTAGAGCTAGGATCACCACATTAGAGGCTAGGATCACCACATCAGATGCTTTGCTTGTTGATAGAGATGCATAGTTTGAGTGGCTCAGGGAAGAGAGAGATATATAGGCTCATACTGCAGTACACCAGGGATAGAGAGCTACATAATATTATGCTCTATATCACAAGGCAGTACTAGAGGGTCAGAGAGCACCATCTTTTTCATGTTTGGCTCAGTAGTCAGAGGGGGCCATGCCACCACCACCAGCTCCATTTGTACCACCTCCTCCTCCAGACCAGGGAGAGGGTGGGAGTCAGACACGATGGATAATTTTTGTATCATTTTTATTAGACTATATTGTATATCTGGATCTTTTGGAGATCATTATTTTGTACCCTGATATTTATACATGTATATCTAATTCATACTGATACCCTGATACTCTTTTTGTAGATGGCTCCACAGTTTTGATCTGTTTCCATGAGTTGATATATATCTGATGCAGTTGTTCCTAATTTTGACATGTTCATGGGTTTCTCATGCTTTGATAGATGTTTTTAGATTTTGATGCACATGTGATTATGTTTATCTTAGTCTCTTGATGAGTTAGATTAGATATGTGATGAGATCATTTATGCTCATTTGATTTATTACTAATATGAATGTGTTTCAAATGATACTGAGTGAATATGCAAATGAATATTTTTGAAATTTTCTTATGCAAGTAAATGTATGGATGCATTTGTAAAATAAATGCATTGCATGAATGTTTTGTTTTTGTATTTTTCTCTTTTCTCAATTATGAATGTAAAATGTATGTCATGGATATGCAACGACATTGATATCAGTAATATTTGATTATGTAATTAAATCGGGAGTTAGTATGAAAAATAAAATTTATTTTGAGCTTAAATCCCTTTTATGTTGTTTTCTTTAAAATGAATCATGCAATCCCTAAATGCATTTACATGTAGACTCTTAGGACTGTCACTGATTTTGCAGTATTTTATCATCATTGGGCATTTTGTTGTAACAGATATCACCTGATAGTACAACTGTCACTAATGCCCACTGGTATCATGAAAGTATGAATACTATGTGTATTGGATGAAATGTCAGAAATAAATTTAGGTGTCAAGGAATAGAATCCAGGACGAAAATTTAGTTATCTCCTTTTAATGTTTAGGATCAGTTTCTGTTTAAGTGTAATGTAAGATATGTGACCCATAATGACCTTGAAAATTCATATCCTTGGGTACATCATGTAGCGTACACGGTAGTGAGAATTTGATTGTAGAAAATAGACAAGGAAATTGTTTCAACCTCACCGTAGTTTACACATAACCAAGATTGAGATATATACGGCTATCCACTCACGTTGGCAGCTCTTACCATAAACATCCAAGTTAGGTGAAATTTATAGGATCATTTGGAACAATCACCATACGCAGAAAACTAAGAAAATGTTATGCCCCCTATCCTTGCGACTCTTTGTCTTTGAATAGACGTCATGAAGTAACTCAGAAGACATAGCAATCACCAATTGAGAATCAATTAAAGAAAATTTATAATCACTTAGATGCCCCCAGTATGAAACATAATGGGAACAATAAAGAATCATAACTAAACCAGGATCAAACTGTGTGTTTAAGTAGTATTGAGAAATACTATTGATTCATTTGTCAAGCACAGTAGAGATTCATCAATCAGAATGTTGGAATGTAAGCAATGTGTTTTCTTGTCTGAGTGCATGCGAAAGTAATCGTGTCAGTAATTTCAATCCATGTATTGTCTTAGAAACATTGTGTAAAGTGTCGAAAAACACTAGTGTGATGTCTGTTACCATTTTGGAGAGGAAAACCATCCCAGACAAGACGCTCAGGACAACCTAGTAGATGTGAATTGACCAAGCTAGCAGATATGCCCCCAATGCAGAATGACTATTCCTAAGATGCAGATGCAGATAAATCCCAAGCAAGGATAAGACACATGTAAGGAATCAGAGTCATCAAATAGCATAGGTGTAAGTATGAATAGTTAGCATTGTTAGTGCATTGATAGATAGAGCACAAATTTTGAATGGCGTCTATTTGCCAGGTTTTCACCACTCGGCAAAGCTTCTTCTTTTTGTTACCAAGATGCCTGTGTTCCAGGTTTTCATCAAGGCATTTTTCTCTTTTTCTCTTTTTGCTTTTTTGAATGTTTTTGTAGTATCAAGGTACCTGTTTGCTCGGTTTTCACCAAGGATACCTTTTTGTCAGGACTTTTTCCACTGTTTTTGAATTTCTTCAGGATCAATTTTCTATTTTTTTGGGGTATTTTCTGAGATTTGCACTGCATAGGTTCTGTTATCCAGATATCAAGCGTAGAACCACTTTAAATGTAGAGTTTTAATGGGATCTGGGAGAACATCTCCCTCAGGCATAGCTAGCTAATAAGCTCTAGTCCCAAAAGTTACAGTAATGACATAGGGTCCTAGCCAGTTTGGTTTAAACTTTCCTTTCTGTTCTTTGTTAGACTGGTTCTTAGGATTCTCTTTGAGAATGAGATCCCCCACTTGAAAGTGTCATGGTTTGACCTTTTTATTGTACCCTTTTGACATGTATTTTTGGTACACTTTTAGATGAATGAACACTTATTTCCTGTGCTCATCAAGTAAGTTTAAAGAATTTACCCTATCAATGCGGTATTGCTCGTCAGTAACAAGACCTTGTAAAGATACCTGCAAAGATGAGATTTCAACCTCAATAGGTAATACTGTCTCAACTCCATAGGCTAGGGAAAATGGCGTGGATCTAGTTGGTGTTCTAATGCTTGTTCTGTAGGCCCAAAGTGTTGGATTTAATTGTAAATGCCAGTCCCTGCCAGACTTACCCATAGTTTTGTGTAGGATCTTGAGAATATTCTTGTTAGATGCCTCAGCCTATCCATTACCTTGAGGATAATAGATTGAGGAACAATTTTGAGTAATGTGAAACCACGTGCAAAGGTCTTCAATGTCTTGGTTTTTAAATTGGCCCCCATTGTCTGTTACAATTGAAGAGGGTATCCCATATCTACAAATAATGTAGTTCAAGATGAACATAGCCACCTATTTTCCAGTGGCTTTGATTAGAGACACGGATTTGACCCACTTTGTGAAATAATCAGTGGTCATAATGATGTACTTGTGTCCACTTGAAGAATTAGGATATATTTGTCCAACAAAATCAAAGGCCCATTGCTGAAATGGCCAATGTGTTATGAATGGTATGAGTTCTCTTGTAGGAGCATGGATAAGATTTCCATGTGTTTGGCATTTATGACATGTCTTGGAAAATTGAATATCATCTTTTTCCATTGTGGGCTAGTAATAGCCTACTATGAGCAATTTTTTAGCTAGTGAAAATCCATTTGAGTGTGATCCACATACACCTTTGTGGACTTCTTTTAATGCGTGATCTAAATCTTCGTGTTCTAAACATCTAAGAAGTGTACCATCAAGACCTCATCTATATAATTTATTAGTAATGAGGACATAACACGATGTTGTCCTAATTAAGGCTCTTTTTTCATTTCTAGATAAATCATTAGGTATGGTTTGGTCAGTTAGGTAAGCGATGATTTTAGCATACCGAGATTGGTCTTGGGCATTCAATGCACAAATTACTTGGTATTAAGGTGTATCAAAAGATAGGTAGGATAATTCTTCCACCAAGAATTCATAGCAGAATTGATGTTCCTCCAATTGTAACATGGATGCCAATGTAGCCATAACATATGCAACTTTGTTCTCTATTCTAGGTACTTGCTGGAATGTGATGAAGACAAAGTACTTCTTTAAGTCATCAACCAGTTGCTTGTAGGGCATCAACTTCTCATCTTTGGTCTGATAATCTCCATTTACTTGATTGATAATGAGCTGAGAGTCACCATACACATGTAACTCTACAATCTTCCATTCCATAGCAAGTTTAAGACCATTTACCAAGGCTTCATATTCATAAATGTTATTTCTACATGGAAACATCAATTTGTAGGACTTGGGTATTTTGTAGCCTTGAGGAGTTATGAATAGAACTCCTGCTCCAAAGCCTTGTTGTGTGAAAGAACCGTCAAAGTACATCTTCCACCGATACTCAGTTAGATGCATAATTGTTTCATCAGGGAACTCAATTCTTAAAGGTTCATCATCTTGGAGTGGTGAATTAGCTATTTGATCTGTGAGGACTTGTCCTTTAATAGCCCTTCTATCCATGTACTCAATGTCAAATTTTCTCAGAATGAGGACCCACTTTGTCAGTCGCCCTGTTAATGCTATATTTCTTAGGAGGTACTTCAAAGGATCTATCTTTGCAATGAGCCTTATTGTATGTGATAGCATATAATGTCTCAATTTCTATGATGCGAAGACAACTGCTAAGCAAGATTTTTAAATTATGCTATAATTGAGCTCATAAGATACTAGTGTTCTACTAAAGTAGTAGATTGCTCTTTCCTTTTTAGTTTCATCCTCTTGGGCCAAAAATACCCCCAGCGATGTAGTTGTAGCTAAAATATATAGGATTAATGGCTTTCCATGAATGGGTGCCATAAGAATATAAGGAGTAGCTAGGTACTCTTCTAATTCTTTGAAGTTATTTTCACAACGTTCATCCCATTTGAAGGTGACACCTTTATGTAGAAATTTAGTAAAGGGTTGTGCTCTGTCCGCAAGTTGTGACATAAACCTCCCGATTGACTGGAGTCTCCCTTGTAATGTCCTCATTGGACTAATGTTGTGTGGAGGAGTAATTTCTAGTATAGCTTTAACTTTTTTAGGGTCTACCTCTATTCCTTTTGCTGAAACAATAAACCCTAAGAGTTTTCCCGATTGGACCCCAAAGGCACATTTCTTTGGATTGAGCCTGAGTTGAAATTGTTCCATACGATCCAATATCTTCCTTAAGTCATCAATATGAGTAGTCATTTCTTTTGATTTAGCTAAGGTATCATCCACGTAATACTCCATGTTTTTATGCATCATATCATGGAATATAGTAGTCATAGCTCTTTGGTGTGTAGCACCTGCATTCTTTAACCCAAACGACATAATGTTCCAGCAAAAGGTTCCCCATGCACATGTAAATGCGGTCTTCTCTTGATCTTTAGGAGCAATTTTAATCTAGTTATAGCCTGAGAAACCATCCATTAATGAGTACATTTGATATCATGATGTGAGATCTATGATCATATAAACATTTGGTAGTGGAAAAACATCTTTAGGACATGCTTTGTTTAAGTCCCTAAAGTATGTATAGATCCTGATAGATTTATCTAATTTAGATACTAGGATCACATTAGAAATCCATCCTATGTAAGCAATGACCCTGATGAATCCAACTTTTAATAAATTTTCTAGCTTGGCTTTTACCAGTAATGCAATATGAGGATGCATCTTTCTTAGTTTCTATTTCACGGGTTTGACCCCACGAGCTATAGATAAATGGTGCATTATTAATTCAGGATCTAGTCTAGGCATATCTATGTAAGACCATGCAAAGTTGATATTTTTCTCTTTTAGGAACTCAGTGAATTGTTTCTTCTCCTCATCTGACAAATATTGTGCTAGGTGAACAATTTGAGTAACTTCAGCTATGCCCAAGTTAACTGGTTGTGTTGGTTCTATCAAAATTGAAGATCTTTCTTGAAAGTGTTCAGGGAGGATATCAAGAATCTCATCTTTTGGAAGCTCTGAGAGGTTCTCACCATTAGATACATCTTTTCTTTTTACTATTTAGAATCTAACACTGCCACAATGTGGTTTTCACCGCTAGTTCTTTTCTTCTTTTTATTTTTCAATTTGTAACTGAGAAACTTGATATCCTCCTATGACATGTTCACACTCCTTGCATTGGTGGAAGAAGGGTAAGGTTCACAAGCATTTAGGTAGAAAGCTAAAGTGTAGTCATTAGGGAATTCTAGGATAGGAGTAGGATTTGTATTAGTCCAATCAATTAGGTCTGGGTTTATTAAAGATAGGGAGTCAAATATTAGGAATTACAGCATCGCGTCAGTGTCAAGACTATTAACTGACATGACATATTCTATTAAGTCTATCTCTTCGATGTTTAGATCAATAAGAGTCAGATCATCATTATCAAAGTCATTGTTAGTTATATGTGGACCAAACTCTAGTGACTCATTAGTGGAACTTTCATCCTCATCTCGTTGTAGAAGGAGGCTCCCAACTTGTAGCCTCTGAATTTCTTTGAGACCTAGGAAAATACTAGTTTCTTCATCAATGAGTCAGAGAAGGGATAAATCCTCTGCTTCGGGAACATCAAAAATGTTAGGAGCAGTGTTAGAATGCTCTCTATGTTTGGATGGAGCTGCAAACATGTGAACCACATCTATTTTAATGTCCTCTGTGGAAAAAGATAGATCATCCCACTCATAATCATGGGAGTCTGTTATTTCATCATCAAACCTATTTAAGAATTCAGCAATAGTTACCTGATGTACTCTATAAGCCCCTTGTAGATCAAAGTATGGTAAATATAGGAAATGTGTGATTGTTACCAACTGCCCCCAATTAGGATGTGAATTATGTGGTTGGGGTGTGTCTTCAGTAGTTGTTTCTATCAATGGCACCTTTGGATTGTCTTTTGTTATTTCTTCTATCTCTTGAATAATAGCTTGTGTTAACAAAGGGATATGAGTGTCTTGTGGTGTCTCAAATCTTGGCACATATCTTTCTCTTTGATATTCAAGATACTCTGTACCAATATGTAATAACCTCTCATAGGACCATCATTCTAGTTCTGTTTATTCTTCTTCAACACTGCCTTCATCAAAGATTAGACTATCTCTTGAAGTAGGGTCTTCAGATTTATTATTGAAACCTAGCCATGTTTTATCTTTGGTATCCCTGAATTCCATGTGTACAGGTTCAGTAAGTCCTTTTCCTTTGTCTCCTAAAGGTCCTTTTCCTTTATATCCCATTTGTTTGAGAAGATTGTATCCTTTACCATACTTTTCTAGGGATATTTCCACATGTTTTACCTCTTTTTCCTTTGGTTCCCCCTGGTAAAGCCAGGCCAAGACTGTTTGTTCTTCGTTGTCATTCCCCCAGGAGGTAGATGCTTTAACCATACCGGTCGCTTTGTGAATTTATGGTTTTTTAGATGTAGTGGGTGTGAAGGATGGGGAAGGCTTCCCATAGGATCTTGGTGACACTATAAGTTTTGTCAATGATGGGGTCATGTCTAGCTTGTATTCTCCCATACTAGTTTATTCAAGTTTTAAGGTCTTTCCAAAGCTTTTCATAACCATGTATTTGGTAGTCTTAGGTAAAATTTATTTTGGAACTTCCTTATTACGAGGGACCATACTACCAACTTTAACATTGTTGCAAGTATAACTGACATCTGCAGGAATTGTCACTTCCACCCCATTATGTGGGAATTTGATACACTGGTGGTAAGTAGAGGGTACTGCTTGCATTTCATGGATCCAAGGTCTCCCTAATAGTATGTTGTAAGCCAAGGGTAGATCCAAAACTTGACATATGACATTTCTTTCAATGGTGGGCACCAGAAATGTGTGTGTGATTTTATGCACATGTTAAGAAAGACACAACACTTCAATAGGTCATAAAAGTAAGGGTTTGACATAAATCACTAAAACTGACCTATTTCTTCCTATCTAGGAGTATAAAAAATGCCACAATATGCCCTCAGATTATGCATTTATCAGTGACATATACAACCTAGAATGAAATATTTAAATGAAACTAATCTAATATGCTCAAGAAATGTCCCTTTTAACTCCAAAATAAAAGATTATAACAATGCATGTATGAGAGCCAAAATGCAATAGGAATCACTAAAATGTGAGCAACATGAATCTAATCCTTCTAATCTCAAAATATGGGCAGCATAAGGATGCTTTCAACTCTAAAAATTAAGGGCCATTTGAGCTCAAAAACCATCCAATTTATAGAAGAAATGGAGGAAGGGGAGAAAGCTCTAGAAGGGAAGCCATTAATGAGGGTGTAAGACTCATTAATGTGGAGTGTGGAAGAGAATGTGTAAGAGACATTAATGCTTCATTTATGAAAGCATTAATGAGGTATGGGTGAGGGTTTAAGAAGCATGGGTGAGGGTTTAAGGTCAAGCTTGAGAACTTTGACTTTAGAGGGAGGGTTGAGTTCCTAATCACAAAATTAGGAATGCGACATCATTAAGAAGTGGGTTAGGATGAGATTAAGATTAGAAGTAGGCTTAGCATGGGTGAAGGGGTTGGGATTAGTTTGAACCTAGGGTTAAGGTGGTTGAGGTAGGTTAGGTTAGAGGTTAAAGGGAAATATTAATGAAATGAATTATATTTAATATATTCATTCAATAATAGGGAAATTAATTATTTTAGCTTTTGATTACTTTTGATAATTAATTAGGACTATAGCCAATTAATTAGATTAATTTAGGCTAGGAGGTAGGCTTTTGCAAGTGATGAGGTATAATTAAGATCTTATTTAATTTACTTTTAATTAATTAACTTAGCCATGCTTTTTATTTGAATTGATTTGAATTGAATTGGCTAAGGTAATTAATGTAAATTAGTGATTAAATCACTTAGGAAATTAAACTTAATTTCAAAAGAATTATGCCAACCGATTGAAGAGTTGTCTTGACATAATTGGGGGTATGATCACAATTAGGGAAAATAGGGTCTATGGTCAAAGCAGACCAAATTAGGGTGGTTACACTGTATAGTGTGCAAGAAACAAAGCATGTTTAGCGAGTGATCAAAAGGATAACGGTATAAGTATTTTGTAGTATAGGACTTAGTTTGCGTTGCAGTGTTTTTTGGAATAACTAATGTAAAGTTGGGACTGAGAAGGGAGGGGTGAATCAGTACCACTAATTTTTTTAACCATAATTACTTATTAAACCATATACTGTTGCTTGTTGATTACTAAGTTCATAACTTTGAAACAAAAGTAATGTAATGCTTATAAAACCATAACATAAAAAAATTAAACAATTGAACTCATAACATCATGATTTTGGTAACACAGAAATTCTTGGTTAGAGGATTGTAGACATCCAAAAATATTAATATTAATTATGTTTTATTCATCTAACTATTTAATTAAAATAATTAAATAGTTTCATCTTTTGTATTTACATATAATATAAATAGTATCCTAATGTATTTTATTTAAATACATTTCCCTCAAAATCCCCTTTTAATAAATAAATATTTATTAAAAATCTTGCACTAGCCTAAAATTTCTCTAAACTTGGATTAAAATAAAATAATCCTCTTCTCACCTTTTGCTAAACTCAACTCTTGCTAATATTCCTCTAATCTTGATTAAAGGTGGATTATCTCTAATCATGTGTACAATCACCTTTTCCAAGGTAGCCACCTCTCCATCCCTCTTCTCCTCCAATCATTTCAAATTTCTCTTTCCCTCTAAAAGTGAAGTTTGACTTTTTCATCTTTTGCCTCTTAATTTTGGCCATCCATTCTTTTGCCTCTTACTCTACTTTATTCCCACCAAAATCCTACCTAACCTTTAATCTTAGCCACTCATTTCTCACCTCTTAATCCTATCCCTCCATTTCCATCACAAATCTATAGAGGCCTTCTCATCTTGCATTATGATATCTCTTAATTGTGCATTGTTATTATGCTAAAATTGCTTTAGGCTTTTCATTGTTGTTTTCATGATTTCATGATTTTTTGCTTAAATCACTTAGAAATCACATGATAGGTTAATAATGGTAATAAATCATAGTTTCCTTCTTGCATTTTCATATCATTTCTAGTTTAATCCATCATCTTGAGAAAGATTTGAGACTAGTTCTTCATACTACCTCTCGAATCTTTCTTCTTTCCCATCAATCTTGTATTCGTAGTTGCATTACATTGGGGTTTTGATCCATTTGTGTTCGAGAGAGCACACCCACATATATTTATTAAGATAAAATCCAATAAGTAATAGGTTGCAATACTGGTTTATCTCAATTTGATGTCACTTGGAGTTTCATTGTTGTTTCTTTCTCTTTCATTATTTTTAAAATGATTTTATGTGCTAACCCACTAATGTTTCATGTTTGAGATTGTTTGCAACAACTTTTGAAGGCTTAAATTTCCTTGTACACATTCTGGCACGCCCGGTGGGACCCACGTCCCTAAGATCCTTCTATTCTTCTACTTTTCTCTCTTTTCCATCAAGTTCACGAATCAGAAAGATTAGATCATATCTTCCAAATGGCTTGGAATTTGGCTATGATTTTTTTTTTGATGGTTTGGGATGATTCAAATATGACTCAGTCTAAAAATTAGATTTTTCTGATCATTTCTATGTGAGTTATATGTTTTTTATGATTTGTCATGAAAATTTCTTTTTGGTCGCAAATCAACAAATTTTTTGGAAAAATTTACATTTTTGGAAATCTCTGCGAATTTTAAAGTGGGTCATTTCTTTGTATTTTTCATTTTGATGGAAAATAATGGCTTAGAAATAAGATCTTTGAAATCTGGTCTATTTTGGTAAATAGGGTCCCTAGGGAACAAATTAAGGTATTTTTTTAAAATTCTTACATTTTTGGAAAGCTCTCTGATTTTAGCAGGGGTCTCTTCTTTCCATTTCTTTTTTTGGGGGCCCAAATGATAGTAAAATAATCAGATCTTGTTGACTAGGTCAAAAGCAAAATAAAAAATAAAAAAAAAATTGTAATTTCTATGATGAGCTTGCATTTTGTTTACAAATAGTTCAATGTACCATAAGATCACTTTATTTATTTGGAAAATGGTCTATTATGAGTTTTAATGACATGTGGAATCAACTTTTTAATGTTGGAATTATCATATTTTTCATGATTTCACACACTTGATTGGAGTTTATGAAGGCAACTTGGAGCTCATCATAGTGGTTCAAAGGAGCATTAATTAAAATAAGATTGGAAAGTGTGAAATAAAGGTGCACATATTCCAAACCTTTCTTATTTACATTGTAAAAAGTGATCATATTCTTCTTTTTCATCATAAAATCATTTCTTTCTTTTGGTCAACTTGCTTGGTGTGTCTTCCTCACATTGAAAAAGGGCTTAAAATTAATCATTCACATTTGGATTTGGGCTTAAAATGAACTCCTTTGTATTTTAATCCTCAAGATTTTCTTATTTATGTTTTCTTATTGCATCCTTATTAAGGAGTTTGAGGGGAACATAAATAAGTGATCTGGCTTTTTTTATTTTTAGGGGGTTTGTCTAGAGAAGTGATCACTTTAGGGGACGATCTCAACTCCCATATTCCAACAGAGTATAAATATCGGGAGGTGAATCCAAATATACATCTCTTGGAAGTGGAATCTTGTCACTCTTGGATAAGTCCCAAAGAACTTTATACCTTTGGGAAGTGAAGGTGGAGATTTGGGTTACCGTCTCCTCCCAGCTGTGTGGCATTATTCTCTTTCATTTACAGATTTGGGCCTCACATACCTTGCGTATATCAAGGACATTCCCTTAGTTGATACTGTAAAGCCTAGTTGAAGCTTGAATAGGATTGTTGGTGTGTTTGATGTGCTTGAATGTTTAAAACCTTCCCCGTTTATAGCCAAAAAGGGACACACCATCCAAATTGAGCCTTAGGATTTTTGTCTTGTATATAATTTCATTGTTTTCTTGAATTTTAAAATCCAAAAATCCAAAAACATCATAACATTCAAAATCCAAAAAAAAGCATAAAGTTTGAAAATACAAAAATATCATAAAACTTAAAAAACCAAGAAAAAAAACAAAAACTCAAAAACTCAAAAAATTAAAACATTGCAAAAACAAAAACAAAATCATCTCGTTGAAGTCTAGTTGTGCCTAAATTCAAGCTTTCCATGTCATCTCAACATCACATCTTCCATCTATTAACTTCATCTTCATCATACTTATCCTAATCCTCCTCTTAATCATTCAAATCATTCCTCATTCTTCTACTCATCATCTCCTAATCAATCATTGTATCCTTAGTCATCTCCTTAATCTATTCCAGTCATTTTTCATATCCTAATCATCTTAGTCATCATCTCCTCATCATCCATAATCATCCTAATTATCTTCCTTCATCATTTCTTTCATCCTAATCACTTCATCTAAGTTAATCACATTATTCTTACTCGCCATAGTCATCTTTCATTCTATCTTAGTCATTCACATTCTTCCTAATCATCATAATCATCTTTCATTATTCCCAAACATCCGTATTCATTCCTCTAATCTTAATCATCCCTCGTCAATTCATAATCCATCATTTAAGACCCTAATCCTAATCAATTCTCCCAATCCAGTCAAGGTCCTATTCATCATCCAATCCTATCATCAATAATTCACCCTCATCTTTTCAAATCCCAATCTTGGTAACTTGGAGCACCATCATCTACATTGGAATTCATCAATCAATATCAATCCTTATCATTTATACCTTCATAGGATCTCCATCTCAAATCTAAGGTAGAAATATTTATCAAAGTGTTAGAAGGATCCTTATCATTAGAAAAAAATTAATCTTATCACTTGAGAGCATTAGTCTATCTTGAGTGATCAATCCAATCCTATCTTTCTCAAGATCATAAGTCTATCTTTGAGTAGGAAAAATCATCAATATTAAACCTTATTGTTTTCACTTCATTGGATCCTATTTCACTAAGGGTTGTCTTAAACCTTCATTAATTATTCTTATCAATTCAATCTTGAGGCTTTGTCTCTTAATCCTATCAATTAAGCCATCCAATCAATTGATCAATTATCCAACCAACCAATCAATCAATCCTTTTATCAATCTATCAATCAATATTAATCGATCATAAGTTAATTTGCTCCAATTTTATTCATCAAATTAAATCTAATAAAACATCAAATCAAAACAATATTTGAGGCCCTTCCCTCACATTAAAAATCTAAAAACATTGCTCCTAGTCCAAGATCATTTCTACACCACTTGCTTCTTCCAAACATCTCTCACCTCTCTTCCAAATTCGTCCATCCCCTTCAATCCTAATCTTATTCTAATCCAAAAATACAAAACCCTTCATCTAAGAATCATGAATATGGATTGGTTTCACAAAATGGTTATGGAACATCAAGCATATATGTCAAGTCCCATCTCTCAAACCATACCTCCAAATCAACCAACCTATCAACCAAATCCATCCAACTCATACATGCTTCACAATAACCCAACTCCAAACTATTCATATCCCTCATGCCAACCAACTTACCAAGTAAATTCTATAACTCCAAATCCATCTACCATATCCTCATCAAGTCTACCTCAACAGATTACATCCAATCCAAATCCATCTCACATTTCCTATCATCCCTCTATCGGTGACAAGGGAGAACCATCCTATTATCTGTCACCCACATAACCCCCTCATACATCATTCATGCCTCCATCTTCTCCCATAGTCATATTCAAATCACCATCTTTCCATAATGATTGTACCACTTACATCCCTAATCCAAATCCACCATCTCATTACCCTCCAACCCACCTTCCAAGTCCTCTAGTCAATCCTAGTTATCCAATGCATCACCCTAATCCCCCTACTCTTGCTAATCCAATTCCATCCACTCTATCCTACATATAACCTCCATCTTATCCCAATCTACCATCCTCCACTCCCTCCTATGTCACCCCAAATCCCCTTCCAATATCCACATGCATCCCTCAATCCACTTCATATGGTATGTCCCCATCCATCCCTCCTCCCCATGAGCTAGTCAAACTAGTTCACAAGTCACCTCAATGCCTACCTATGTAAACTATCTAGACATGCCATCTTCCACACCTATTTCTACACCATAATTAATACAACCTAGTTCAAAATCCATTTCTACGCCTCCGTATGTGAACTACCTTAGCTTCCCACCATCGACACATGTTAATCCTCCACCTCAACCTCCAACACGAAAGCCTCCAAGGAGTTTCACAAGGAAGTCGACAGAAAATCCCTCTCCTAAGGTTGATGAGTCATGTCATCTCAATATATCATATGAATCCACTAGTGATTAGGCTCACCCATCTCCCACATCTATCATTTCCCTTCCACATCTCACACCCATCATTCACCATTCCTCTCCCACACCTATCATTTCCCTTCTAACTCCTATACTTATTGATCCTCTTCCGTCTCCTAACACCATTGAAGTCCCCCCATCCATTGAATCCATCCAATCCTAATCTTCTCCTCTAGGCATCCTCCAAACCCCATCCAATGAATCTCATTAATCCCCACATCTTCCTTCTATCCCAATTACAGAATATCCCATCCTTCCATCCACCCCATTTGAAGAATCCAACTCCGTACTAGTTTTTTGTTGACTACAATCTATTGACAGTTTAAATCACTTGTTGTTTTGAGGTCTGACTTTGTTGTGCTAGTCCAAGTGACTTGTTATTTTAATCATCTTTGTCTTCACTGTCCTTAACCTGAGTTGCGAGAGCAGGTTTGTTAACATTGACTCAAGATTGGAGTGTTTGCTTCTCCTTTTTAGTTGGACATTATCTCTTTGTCTTCTTAGGTCCTGGACTTAGTCAGCACTTTAGGCATCACTACAACACTAGTTACACGAATCAAGTGGTTAATGCCGGTACAAACTAGGATTTCTTTTAGAACACTTTATACGGAAGGACAGTGTCCTTCGCTTACATAAAATCCTCTTTTCAAGGAACAACTAAACACTACGCACAAGTCATTTTTTCTCAGTAATAGAATACCAGAATCAACCATGTCTAGAGAAAACAATCATGATGTTGAAATACCACCAGAGTTTGAAGATCCTAAAATTTTTGAGGAGGTAGTTAAGAAATGTTTACAAGACCAAGCTTTCCTTAAAGTAATGAAGGTTATCGTGAATAGAGACAAAGAACAATACTTTCTAGAATTGGCTGAACAAGGAGCCCAACTTCCCTCTCATTATAGAGTGGCATATATCATTGCTAAAGAGGAGGACACTCCTATTACACTATTAACCAAACAGATTTAATCCTTGCAAAAAGAAATGCAAGTGAAAAAATAGGAAAAGGAGAAACCACTGACAAAATTCTCTATGGACACCATTTGTCCATTTCCTTTCGATAAAAATCTACACTTACCTCCATTTCCACATGGAGTAGAAATCCCAAAAATTGACAAGTATAGCGGTTATTCTAACCCACAAGACCACATTCGGGAATTTTGTGCCCTATGTACATATTTTATGCATGAGCAGACGTATCTCATGCATCTCTTTCCCTGAAGCTTAGGCAATCAAGCTATGGAGTGGTTTTCAAAGTTACCCACTAGGATCAAATTTTTTGATGAACTGATGAATCTATTTTTACAACAATATTCATATAATATACAACATCATGTGTTTATGATCGAATTATGTGGGATTCAACGAAAGATGGGAGAATCATTCTTGAATTTTCTTCAGCGATAGAGAAGAGTATTTTCTAGATATCCATGACTTGTTCCTAAGTCCACAAATATGGATATATTTACCAACACATTACTCAACTAGTATAATTACCCACTTCAGATGAAAGATCTTTCTACTTTCGATCAACTTGTGAAGAGTGCACTGAAGATTGAAACTATGCTTCTCAAGAAAGGTGAATTTTCCCTTTCAAAAGAAATGAAATTTAATTCCAGTTCCAAAGATAAGACCAAATACTAGAAGAAGAAAAAGCATGCAGTGAATGATGGGGTAGTCAATAATGTTTCTCCCCAACCCAAACCATCAATATTCAACTTGACAAGTGGCTCAAAATCCCTAAAAGATGCTGAAAATACCACAAAATCACCCTACAAAGGAATCATTAACCTCATGAAGGAGAAAACATGGGTTAAACAAAAGAGGGAATTCGATCCCTAGGGTGAATCTTATGAATCAACCCTTAAGACTCTACTGGCAAACAAAATGATCATGTTTCCAGATAATGCCAAGCCATATGAACAAGAGGTGAAACCAAAATGGTGGTGAGACAATGATTACTGTGCATATCATAGAAATAAGGGACATACAACGGAGAACTGCACAAGGTTAAAACATGAGATCCAGGACCTCATTGATAGTGAAACAATCATAGTGGACAATCATGCAATGATCACTGATCATAAGGAATTTAAGGATCCCTTTCCTAAATATGAGAAAGAAGAATCTTTTAAGCAAGGTGCTAGGAAGAATCACACATATAACACCCCAGATGATAAGGTCATCCACATGATTGAACCAGTCTCTCCCAAGTACTGCAATGTTATCATTGTCAAAAATGATAAGAAAGACTCTAGAATAACAAACACCATGACCCGAGCACAAGCAAAGGTCACCTTGGGAAAAGGAGAGCCTTCAAACTCCTCCTCATCTCAAAATCAACCGATGACATCCAAAAAATGGGTGCCAACCAAAAAAAAACCAAACATGAATGCCTCTAAGGTTTCACAGTCTAAATAACTGGCTTCATCCCATGTTGCAGACTGTAGCATCGTCGAGCAATTGTAAAGAACAAATGCACAAATTTTGATCTGAATTGCTCAAAATATCTTTGGCTCACAGAGATATCTTAGATAAAGCTTTGTCAACCTCCAAAGTACCTAAAGACTTGGATTTAGATTAGTTTCAATCTATGGTTGGTCATTTGACTTCACCACATTACCTATCCTTTTTAGAGGAAGATGATACTATTGAAGTCATGGTTCATAAAAATTGTGTCAAACGAGTCCTAATAGATGGAGGCACTGGGTTGAACATCTACACGTACATTGAGAATTTGGGATTTTTAGAATATTTCATTGAGCCAAAGAATAAAATTACCATAAAGGCATATGATGAACAAGAGAGATCTTCCAAAGGTCTTGTAACTCCTCCCATCAGAGTGGGTCTCACGGAGAGGGATGTCACTTTCTAGGTATTAGGTCTTCCACTAGGTTACAACATCTTGTTGGGAAGACCTTGGACTCATGAAATCCAAACTATCCCATCCACCTACCATCAGAGTATCAAGTTTCCATTCAATGGTGTCGAAGTCAACATTTCTTCTGACACTAGCTATGCATGTAATTCACTGCATCATGCAAAAAACACTCTCATACCCCATAACAAAGAGGCTTCAACTTTAGAGTCAACCAGTGAATTATTGAAAGAAATGGAAAAGAAGTTGAAGATAAAGGACACTGGTATGGGTGGATACATAGTGGAACCCGTACTATAAATCACATCTCTTCCCACATCACCTAGGTCTTATGAGAGACCTTCAGAAGAGATTAAACCAATGACGTCCTGAGAAATCTATAATGGTGACTTTGTTAAAGCCAACATACCATTAGAGGATGAAAAATAAGAACAAGCCATTCTGGATAGGCTATATAAAGAGCCTAAAAACAATGAGATTAAACAATGTGAAATATCCCCGTAAACATATGGAGTGGGGTATGAGCTGGCTTGAAAAATGGGTTATTCAGGAAAGACACCCATTGGATGTAATCAAAATGGACTCCAAGAACTAGTCTTTGTTGAATTCAAACAACCTAGGGACACAACTGGTTTAGGGTTCTTATCAAAGAAAGAGAAAAGAGAAAAGAATCTCCTAGATAAAGGAAAGAGACATCAAGTTCATTGAGATGAAGAAGAACAAAACACGATAAAATAAAGCACTGAAACACCCACTCACAAGTAGGATGATTCTGATGATTCTAATGAGGAAGACGTGTATCCTTGTCCTATTCCTCCTAATATCCTGGATCTTCTCTTTGAAGAAGAAACACCATAGGTCAACACTACTGAAGAGTGTGTTCTAGAGGAATCACCAATGGCTTCTGATCAGTCAGAGACCACTACATTTGAACAAGATCCAAATACAAAAGAAAGGAATCTAACCATAGCATATTTTTTAGGAAGAAACCATCCAAACTGGGGGCAATGAGTGGAATTCACTCATGTCTTAAGTATGGTTCATTATGCTAAAATGGACTGTCACGAGTATGAGTTTGATAGTTTTTTAGAAGGGACTCAAGACAAGGAGGTGGATACTGTACAATAGTACATAACTTTGTTTGAGGTAGGTGAAGGTTTAGGGTCTAGGTCTGAAGAGTTAGATCCTCTCATCCCTGACATGGGCTTTGATGATGCCATTAGGGCTCTTGCTGATTTAAATGCATCTATAAAGGGTACTGATTTAGATCTCTATGTGATGGTCCAATTTTATGATGAACATATTATGAATACCCTCGAACCTGTCAATTAATTACCCCTCCTACATCCTGAACTCATTGACTGGGTTTTTCAAACACAACCCATAAAGATCCCTACATTCTCCAATGAGTACACGCTATCATGCTACCTAAGTGATGTTGAACCTGTGACTTCTTCCACCAGTGAACCTAGCATGAATATGCCTGAAATGGATATCAAGTACCTCAGTCATAAAATTAAAATGAAAAATAAAAATAGTTCTAAAGGTGAAAACCACATTGTGGCGGTTTCATAACACAAAATAGTCAAAAGAAAAGATGCATCCAATGGTGAAAACCTCTCAGAGGTGCCAAAGGATGGGGTACTTGATATCCTTCCTAGTCACTTCCAGGAGTGGTCATCAGTATTGATTGAACTGACGCAACTTGTGAACATTGGGATAGAGGAACATCCACACATCATCCATGTGGCACAATCTTTATCAATATCAGAGCTAAAAGAATTCACCAAATTATTTAAAGAGAAAAAATCAACTTTGCATGGAGTTACTCAAACATGCTTGGTTTGGATCCAGATCTGATCATGCACCATCTCTCTATCACACCAGGATTCAAACCAGTAAAAAAAAATCTCTAAAAAATGGATCCTCACATTTCTCTATTGATTAAGGCTGAGCTGGAAAAGTTACTAAAATATGGATTCATTCGAGCTATTGATTATGCCTAGTGGATTTCAAACATTGTACCATTCTCCAAACCAGAAAAATCTATCCAAGTCTATACAGAGTTTAGGGACTTGAACAAGGCTTGTCCAAAGGATGAATTTCCTTTTCCCAACATCGATATGATTGTGGAAATGACAACTGGGTATAAGATGTACTCCCTCATGGACAAATTCTATAGATATAACTAGATTAAGATTTGTCTAGAAGATCAAGAAAATACAACTTTCGCATGTGCTTGGGGCACCTTCTGCTAGAATGTTATGCCCTTTGGACTAAAAAATGCAGGAGCTACTTATCAAAGGGTTGTCACAACAATCTTCCACAACATGATGCACAAAAGCATGGAATATTATGTGGATGAAACACTGGTTAAAACTATGAAAATATCCACACACCTACAATATTTGGGTAAAATCCTTGATAGAATGGAGCATTTCAAGCTTCGACTAAACCCAAAGAAGTGTGAATTCGGGGTAACCTTTGGAATTTTTTTGGGTTACATTATCTCAACAAAAGGGATTGAGGTATATCATGCAAATGTGCAAGCAATCCTAGAGATGTCTCCGCCTAAAAACATTAGTCAGATGAGGACACTGCAAGGAAGAATTTAGTCCATCAGGATATTTATCTCATAGTTAGCAGACAAATCCCAACCATTCATGAAAACCCTGTGTAAGGGAGTCACATATGAATGAGATGAATAATGCAAAAAGAAATTTGATCAAATCAAAGCTTACCTGGCTAACTCACCAGTATTGATGCCTCCTACACTAGGAAAACCATTAATCTTGTATATATCTGCCATGACATCATCACTGGGGGCACTTCTGGCATAGGAAGAAGACAACAAGAAAGAGTGATCCATCTACTACATCAGTAGAACCTTGGTCTCTTGTGAGATGAACTATTCAATGATAGAGAAAGTTTGTCTCATAGTTGTATTTGTGTCTCAAAAACTCAGACATTCTATGTTAGCACATTCCACAAAACTGGTTGCAAAGATCGATCCACTGAAATATCTTTTGAGTAAGGCAACTTTGACAGGAAGACTAGAAAAATGGGTCATGCTCCTCAGTGAGTTTGACTTTGAATACATTGAGCATAAATAAATTAAGGGACAAGCCATTGCAGATCAATTGGATGACACTCCATTATAAGATAATCTCCCAATCAATGTTGAATTTCCAGACAGTTCCATTATGCACATAATGCACAGGTCATGGAAAATATTCTTCGATGAATCTTTTACACAACTGGGTTCAGGTGTAGGTGTCTTGTTCATAACACCTCAAATCTATTCCATACCAAATGCATACAAGCTATTGTTCCCTTGAACAAATAACATTGTTGAATATGAAGCCTTGGTTAATGGAATCAAACTGGCAATTGAATGCAACATATCAGAGCTCCACATCTATGGTGACTCTCAGATCATCATGAACCAAACCAACAATGTATATCAAACTAAGGATGATAAACTCATACCTTATAAGATAATGGTTGATGAATTTAAGAAATAATTCACATACATCACATTCCAGTAGGTCCCAAGGACATATATCAGAGCATCTGATGCCATGGCTACATTAGCATCCTCACAAGTGCAAGAAGAATTCTTATGCTATGAGTTCCTAGTGGAAGAACTTCATTTACCTTCCTACAACTCCCAAATTCCCACATGTTTTGTTCTATCATAGGACATGAATCTTACCGATACAAACATGTCTACGCCTACCTCTGCCATCAGGTCAATTTATAGAAGAAGAATATATGGTACTTTTATTAGGTGTCTATAAAAAAAGGAGTCTAAACATGCATTAACTGAGGTCCACAATGGCATTTGTGGTTGTCACTCTAATGGTCTAACTCTGACCCAAAAACTACTAAGAGTGGGGTACTATTGGCCAGATATGGAAAAAGAGGCAGTAAGATATGCAAAAATGTGTAAGAAATTCCAACTACATGGCAATATTATACATGCTCCAGAAAAGGAACTGATTCCATTTATCACACACTAGCCCTTCCAATAGTGGTCATTCGACCTCATCGCTCAGATACACCCATCTTCTTCTAATGGGCACAAATTCATCATCACCGCCACTGACTATTTCACAAAGTGGGTAGAGGCAGTCCCACTAATCAAAGCTACAGGTCAGCGGGTGGTCCTATTTATTTTGAATCATATTATTTGTAGATATGGCATTCCTTTAGCCATTATAACTGACAAAGGAGGGCATTTCAAAAATACCAATATTGAAGAACTTTGTGAGAAGTTCAAGATCAAGCAACACTACTCTTCCATTTATTATCCGTAGGGTAATGGACAAGCTGAGGCCTCCATAAAAATTTGATGAAAATCTTGTATCGTACTATGAACAAATCTGGACGAGATTGACATCTGCAGATCAATCCCACACTATGGGGGTATATAAAAAGTATTAGAACACCTAGTGGGGCAACCCCCTTTGCTTTTTTCTATGGATTAGAAGTAGTACTACCCATAAAGGTATAACTCTCATCTCTAAGGGTTTCTCTATGATGACTTATCATAGATGAAGATCACAGAGTCTCAAGGTTGCAAGAACTGGAATTATTGGATAAATATGAGCGCGTGGAATTAGATCACCTCAGAGCTTATCAAAAAAGGATGTCTATAGGTTATAATAAAAAGATCAAACCAAGAGAGCTTCATGTGGGAGACCAAGTGTTGAGAGAAAACCCCCGTAATCAGTCACATAGAGAACAAAAGGGGAAATTTGAACCCAACTGGCTGGGTCCTTATATCATTACTGCAGTATTCAGTTCCAAAGCCTATCGACTCTCCACACCTAAAGGAGAACACATCCAGGAGCCCACCAACACTCTCCATCTAAAGAAGTTTTATACCTAAGACATTCTCGGCGATCATCACCATGTACATACTTATGATCCTGAGAAAAGACTAAAAATCAGAAAAAGTCCTGAAAAAATGATCATCTTGGTGAAAACCTGGTAAGTAGGCACCTTGATGCATCAATCAAAAAGATAAAAAAATGGAAAAATCGAAAAAATCCCAAAAAATGAGAAAATACAAAAAAAATTGAAAAAGAAAAAACACCTTGGTGAAAACTTGGTAAGCAGGCACCTTGGTAGAAAAAATAGAGTCTCTGCCAAGTAGGTTAAAACATGGTAAATAGGCACCTCTTATACTCAATGCTCTGTCTATCAATGCTCAGTCTTGGCAATCCTTCATTTTAGTTTGTACATAATCTTTCAGTAACTTTCGTGACACTTTGGTTCTTCTGAGAGCACTCATGGCTTGAAACCAATTCAGACTCACAGTCTGGGTGCAATCGAATCAGATTTGTCCCAACATTATAAGTCAAGTCAATTATCTTCAATAGATGTTTATTACTAGGGAGCATCAATCTCCAAATTTGACCACATCTTTGGATTATACCAGAGTCAGTAATCTTGTCATTTATGAAGGACATCTCTCTACTGACGCAACAGGTGTTTCTCAACATCCTAATCAAAAGTGTTTCTTAACACTATCTTTGGATGCATCTGTGTTTCTTAACACACATTAGATAACACAAAAGTAAACAACAAATCAATAGCACTCAAACACATTGCACTCACAAGCACAATGATGTTTCTCAACACCTCATACATGTACACATCCAAAAACTTTGAAACTAGATGAAGTATGTTGAACTTCTCTTTGTATGTTGTCTGTTCTCATTGATTTTTGTCAATATTTTCTTTGTCTGCTTCTAGTTGGTGTGGTCCTGATGATCCTAAAACATCAAATAAACTGGGTGTATGTGATAAGAGCTCCTGCATTAAGGTGGAAAAGCCTCACATCCCTCGATCTTGTTTACTTGCATGCCAAGGTGAGGTCAGAACTATCTCCTTGACTATTACTACTCTGCTTGTTTATGCAAGATTGTACTCATGTTTATCTTGGCTTTGAATTCCCTGATACAAGTGTACTCTTGCAACATCAACTAGAAACAACGTTCAGATCATCTTGGCTTTTCTGCTCTGATGCTTACGTTAGTTTCTCATATCTTATCCCATGAAAGTCATATTCATATTCTTATGGTCACAGTGGCACTGGTAAGGATTGTATCGACTCTGATGTTCCCAAAATGCTTGATGATGAAAAATTTCAAAGCTAAAATTTCAGTGACTACACCTTAGGTTGTGTTCATGTTAGTCTTGCATCTACATCTGCATCCGATTAGTGTTGAACTAACATAATATCAATATCTCTCTCCAATGTGAAGGATCTAAGGTTCTTATCAATCAATATTCCATTTTCCAAGTGGTTAGTTGATTGATGTGAAAATGACACCCCTAGCTATTTCGACTATCTTGATTCCATTTTCAGGATCAAAATCTAAATTTTTTTTACTTGTCATTTTTTACGTTTGACTTTTTCAGTCAATTGTCTCTAACCACTTGCACAACTAGTCTGACTAGACTCCAAACCAATGTAAATCTCTCATGATTTTTCTTTCAAAACAATCCATGTGTCAGAATTTTGGTCAAACTTGGTCAACCCTACCAATTTTGGTCAACCTTGGTCAACAAGACTTCCCATCAAGTGCAGATTCTGTCCTAACCACTTGAGACCTCTTTCTAATCAGATCAACTTATTCTCGCATCATGTTATCAATCGAGTTGCTTCCGATCATTAGGGCACCTAGCCAGATTTCAATTTTGCTCTCGAGGGTGCAGGATTAGGACATCAACATTCTAGTGATCACATCCTCAATCAAGACCCCATCACTTGGGGCAGCTTAGCTTAATCACATCAAATCAAGTTGAGATCATCTTAAATCAAAGGCAACCTAATCAATAGTCATATACAGATGTGAACACACTCAAAAATAGACAAGATCGATCTTAAACAAGATGTTCATTATTGAAACTAGATACATTAATCAAATTGGCTTCATCACTTCAAATCAAGTCAATTTTATTACTAATCAAATCTCTTAATGGTAATCAGTTTCATCGCTTCAAATCAAACTGGTTATTCATTCAAACCAATCAAAAGGTTTAAGAGTTCCTGATAGATGTTTAGTTTCATCGCTTCAAATCAAACTAAGCATTCTATTTTATATCTTTTGATTGATCTTTGTCCAATCAAGCTTGGAGTCGGTCTTCTTCAAAAGAATGGTTTCATTGCTTCAAATCAAACTGTTCTGGGTCTCATCGCTAACAAGTATTTGAATCGATGCGCTAATCGCACATCAATTCAAAGAGGGGCAAATGTCATGACCTAAAAGTGGTCACCTAAACCCTAGACCTCTAATCTCAATTGGTTAACAAGAAACCCTAATCTTGATTATTCCCAAGTCCTAAATCAAATAGGCAATTCATCAATTTTAATCTGGTCTGACCTTAACCCTAGGTCCTAATCAATCGTCGCACTTGATTAATTAATTCCTAAATCATATTACATTGACAAATGAGCCTTATATTAATTATTTAATTGATATTCTAATATATTAATTAAATAAATTACTAAATTGTCAATTAAATTTAAAAAGGAATTAAATTAATAAAATTTAGATAAAAATGTATTTAGAATCTTTTAATATTTAAAAATGCATATTATGTCATCAATTTCAATTAACTGATTCTCGAATCGGAAACAATCATGTTTTGTTCAGTTAACTTATTCTAGTCTATTTCTCATTTTGGAAACATTTCAGTTAACTAAGAACTGGATATGGGAGTTTCCAAAATGACTGATCAACTAGTTCAATCAACTGAGTCTTTTGACCAATCATCATCTTTGAACATGGATTGTGCTTCTTCAATCAAATTTGAGTCACTCTTTTCTTTCAATCTCGACCGTCGATTCGAGAGAGATTTCTATAAAAGAGAGCCTCATTTCCTTCACAAAGGATCCCATTTATTATTATTATTATTATACATTTTTTACATTCTAGCTTTCTTGCTTTCTTAACTTTGAATCTGTTTAGCTTTCTTAAATGTTAGTTTACTTTTGTTAAGAATGCAAATCTTATAATATTAGAGCACATTTGATTGGGCTTTAAAATAAACAATCATGTCTCCTTTTGGTGCTTAAAATCTATCTTAACTAGCTTTGGATTTACAACAAATTGCACTTGCATTTAGATTAATCAATCATTTAGTTTCATCATTAACTCTTTAAAATCCTTAGCTTAGGACTATAACTACCTAAATTTGGTCTGATTTGACTATAGATCCTATTTTTCCTAAGTGTGATCATACCCCCAATTATGTCCAAACGACCCTGTTACTGCTTGGCATAATTCTTTCGAATCAGATTTAATCTCCTAAGTGATCTAATCACTAATATACATTAATTGCTTTAGCCAATTCAATCAATTCAATTCAAATCATACCTGGCTAAGGTAATTAATTTAAAGGGAATTAATGAAATCCTATTTATACCTCATCACTTGCAAAATCAATCCCCTGGCCTAAATTGATTCAATTTGGCTATATTCCTAATTAATTATTACAAAGCAATCAAAAGCTTAAATGATTAATTAAAATCCCTATTATTAAGTGAATATGTTATTACAACAATTTATTTTATTAATATTCCCTAAAACCTAACCAATCTCAAATATCCAACCATGAGCTCAAACTCATCCCAACCCCTTCTCATATGCTAATTCTTCTTAATTAGCTAATTAACCCTAATTAGCTAATCCCCCTCCACTCATTCTCTCTCCTCCCATCTCTATCTTCTTGATCACATGCCTTAAGCCCTAATCCTAATCCTAAGCTACCCTTAATGTTGTCACATTCCATTA
>MU223745.1:1530189-1541589 GCA_018584345.1 Thuja plicata
TTTAATTTATTTATTCCTCCACATGACTTAAATTCCTACTAAACCAAATTAATCTAAATTTTAAATTTAGATTAAGCTAATTTGAACCTAGATCCTACCCTACCTCACATCACTCTCACCAAATAAATTTATTCACTAATTAACTAAGGTTAATTAGACTAATTTATTGATTCCTACAACAATTAGTCTTGATTATTTGCTCACACATGTGTGAGTAAATTTCTAAAAATCCACTTTTTCAAATAATCCTTATTTGGTGCCAACAACATTTCTTACACCCATGATGACACCTTCTTACACTTTCTAAAAGTGTTTCATTGGACTAAAACTCTTACACACTCTTATACTCTCTTGCAAGATCCTTCACATGTGTACTTTAAGTACACTTTGACCCATCACATCCAAAGTTGCTCACACATGTGTGAGAAAAGTGGGCCTCTTGCATGGCTTATGTGTCCCTCATGTGGCACCTATGTGGATGCCACATGAGCTCCACCTCATCCAAGCCCTCTCTCTCCTCCAAAAAATCTATAAATAGAGGCCATTGTCAAGAGCAAATCACCTCCCTTTTATGCATTGTTATCATGTTAGTATAGCTTTAGAATTTATTAGTGCATTTCATGTTTTATGTTAATTAGTTCATATTTGAAATCTAGATATTACATGTTAGGATTAATAGAATGAACTTTTTCTTTTCATTGAATCTTGCATATCATTCTTAGCATAGTTTGTATTAATCATGTTCATACATTTGATGAAGGCTTGAGACAAGTTCCTCATACTTGCTTTTGAGCTCTTCATTACATCCATTAGTTGCACTTAGTTTTTATCCATCAATCAATCATAGTGGGATTTTAGTATTGTGTTGGGAGAGCACACCCACAAACTTCTCTAAGAGCAAATCAACATGGCTTGGGTGCACTTATTTGGCTCATCGAAAGTTGTGGTGAAAGGCTCTTGTTTTAGATTTCATTATGAACATGCTAACTTCTTGAATCTTTGTTTCTAATGACTAACTCTAACGTTTGCATGTTTTAGTGTTGTCTTTGCAGGTATAATTTTTATCATATATATTTTGGCACGCCTGGTGGGACCCACATCCCTTATTTTCTAAATTTTTTTATATATTTTCTGCAGTTCTGGAAATTCTTACGTAGACCTGTATCCGCTTTGGAGTCACCGTCTACGCTAATCATCGTCTGCACTCCTCGGTCATCTACGAAACTCGATCGTCTACGCATATAACTCACTATCTCTGCCTGTTCAGAAACAGACTCATAAGACTGTGATTCAAACTATTTTTTACCAAGTTTTTTAACATTTTAACTCAGATTTTTGATAGTAACACAATTCTTGGGAGTTAAATGTTGTCTGATTTGGTAAAAATATTATTTTTAAGTCTAGTTAAGTCTTCTTTTTAACAGAATCTGACTTTGTGTATTTGGCCGTCTGTGTAGGTGTTTCACCATTTTTGCAAATCATCGTCTGCGCAGATCACCATCTACGCAGATCACCGTCTGCGATACTTCACCGTATGCACGTTTTCTTGAGTTTCATGATTTTTTGCAACATTTAATATCTGAGATTTCAAGACTACTAACGAATTTCATGTAGGTTACTTGATGATTTTTAACAAATTATTAAAATGAACTTGTATGATTAAACACTTGTCTTGGAATGCATGTTGGTTAAAATTTACCTCACTCTATCTTGAATGTTAAAGGAATGAACTTCACCAATCTTGAATGACATAAGGTAAATAAACACACATTTCCAAGCTTTCTTTTTGCTGTGTGGGAAAGAAATTGAACATGAATGATTAATCATACTATTGTGTATTTTTCTTAGATAGAAAAATATATAGTTACTTTTAATAGGTTCAATTTGGAATGAACACTTCTTGATGTGTTTGAAGAAGTGTTTTTCAACACTTCTTTCGAGCTATATTTCATTATATTAAAACCTTTAACATAAGTGACGCTATGATTAAGTTATAGCTATATCCTCTCCCCTCGCCTTTACAGATCTTGGGTGAAGAGAAATCTTAGCTTAATCAAGCTTCTAGAGAGACCTGTCTAGAGGGTGCGCTTCCCCTTTAGAGGATGACCTCAAACCGGTAATCCCTTCGGCCGGTATAGAAATAAAGTGAGACTCAAAGATCCTTTTTATCCCTTCAAGCTCGAGTGGGTTGTTTTCAATGGTAGTCCATACTAAGTGAATATCCTTAGCATATTGACATGGTTGAACTAGAGACTTAAGTGTCTCTCGCCATACAAACCGATTGCAGGGACACCACGAAACCTTGCTAGCAACTATAAATTAGTAGCCTACCCGAATCACCTCTGAATGATGACTTATTATAGTGCAAGGGGAGGGAAGATTCTCCCCCCAAGATTCCTATCCTACATGTCCTAGGGTATTGTGTTGCGAAAGAGATCTTTGTAACACGACAACAATACCTGGAAAAAGGCAAAAACATAGGCACCCTTCCGGGGGTGACATTGTTGTGTGAGCTAAAGGACTACCAAGAAATAGGCCTATGATATTTCATGCGAAGCCAAATTCCTAAGGTAGCTACTATTTGAACTGTCTTCATTGTGCTAGACCTAGTAAAAACATAAGTGGCTTGAAAGAGTCACTTGAACATACACAAACGAGATCCTACAATTTGAAATCAAGGTTTCCCAATGTCACATTTTCTAGTATCCCTCAAGGTTTCTTTGTCCCTTGTTGGATTGTTTTGAGATGCGTGTTTGTTATTTTTCTGTTTTTAATGTGCTGAAATCAGTTCTTTCCATCGAACAAATTTGCCCAAAATCAGACTGAAGATCAAAAATTTGCCCAGAATTTCAACACACTGCCTTAGCCACAGTTGGCTATCTCTGCTCTAGATCTACCATCTGCGCAGATTACCATCTATGCAGATCACCATCTATGTAGATTACCATCCGTGCAGATCACCGTCTGCACAGATTGTCAGCTGCATCTGAGACTACCGTCTCCGCTTTAAAACAGTGAGCTTCCAAATTTGTTGAGATATTCAAAATTTGACCTTCTACAGGAGCCTGAAATTGTTTGTCCTAAATCATTTAGTCATTCAACCAAAATAAAATTTTTTGTGACATGACCAATTTCAAGAAACATAAGAAGGCTAAGCTTCCCACACCTCCAGTCTATAGAGAGAAGAAGGAAACCACTCGTAAATCCAAGGAATACCAACATATTACAACATCTATCAAACAAGAGATTGAGCATTGTGAGAAAATTGACAAAATCCTCTACAATAACAAAGTTTGCAATTTCATGGCCAAGTATTCTATCAACAGTGCTTTTGTTGTCATTGAGCAATACGATTAGATAACATCTTGCTTTTGGATCATTCTTCCATCATCATTCTCCATTCTCTTGGAGCATTAGATCAATCAAATCAAACCAATCCTTTTAGGTTGAAAGACCTTAATCAAAGTGTTACAGAACTTCATCCTCAAACAAACACAAAAATTTATTGTAGACCATCAGTCCATCTCAAGTAATTTAAATCCCTTAGTAATGTCCCATTCTGCTTGAGATCACAAGTCCATCTTCAAGTAGAGCAGGTGTTGCTTTAAATCCTTTTGTGGTTGTATCATCATAAGGTTTTGTCACGCTTAGGTTTTGTTCCAAAAACCTTTAAATCAATCAATCAATCTTCAATCAATCAATCAAACTTTAATCAAACATCAATCAAATCCAAGATCAATATCTTTGCTCCATTTCATTTCTTACATCTCCTTGTCTTCCACTCTTCTAAAAAGTTCACCATTGTATGGTTGTTACTCAATCCCAAGCTCGAAACATGAGGCGTGGAACACTCAACACCGCTACTTATTAAGTAAACCCTTTTGGCACTCAATACTTTCAAGGTCCTGAAGTACAAGCTGAGGAAATTCATGAAGAGACTGAGTTAGTAGAACAAGAGGAATGACCTACCCAAGTAAATGACTTCATTAGCGATCCTTACAATGTGGAAATGGTTGAGAAAGCCATTATGCAAAATAGTGGTGAAATATTCTTGAATATTATTCAAAATGGTGTCACAGTACCTACTAATTTTGATGATACACTCCTTACCTGGAACATCACCAAAGCTGCCGCTACTACTTCTGTAGCCATGGATTCTACTTCAAATGATACATCATCATGTGATACCAGAAAAGGGGTTGTTAGTGAACCTCCCACATCAATACCTATATCCACACATGTATTAACAATTGCATCAATACCTCAATTAACACCAGAACAAATTCAACAAATCCTAAGTGCTTTTCCAAACAATACTGCTCACAATAGCACTCAAATAACGATGACTCAAGGAGAAAGCACTAATGTCAATAGCATAGGACAGGTTTCTATGCCCTTGTATACATCATCCCTATTTCAAACAACAGGGATGAAGACATCTGCAACTGACACATCTCGAGCCTATCAGTATATACCTCCTCCTACCATTGGTATGACCTTCATGAGATTTTTAGCTACATAATTTAGAGGAGGTGGAGGTTATGTACCACCATTTATTTCACAGGATACTCCAGACTTTACCCAACAATTCAATGAGCTCAAAAACATTGTACAAGGCTTACAAAATGGGGGCAAGAAGGAGTTTTCTTTTGAAGAGATTTGTCCCTATCCATTTGACAAGTCTATCACAATGCAACCATTCCCACCAAAATTTGAGATGCCTAAATTCAAGAAATATAAAGGTGAAACATGTCCTCTACAACATCTCAAAGAGTTTTACATTGCATTTCAAGAAGTCGCCTATAATGAGAATTACTTAAAAAGACTCTTCACTAGGAGTCTTGGAGGCGCAGCCTTAGAATGGTTCATGGCTCTTCCTTATGGGTTAATCTCTACTTTCTTTGATCTTGCAGAGAATTTTGTTGGAAAATACCTGTATAACATTGAACACTAAGCAACACTCAACAATTTTAGCAATACTAAACAAAAGAATGGAGAAACCTTTGCTAGTTTCTTACAATGATGGAGACATCTTGCAAATCGCATGCCATGGAAAATACCTGATAGTCACTTAATTGACATCTTCACAAAGAATTTAATCTTTGAGATGTCTTTCCAAATGAAAATGGCTTCACTTGACACCTTTGAATCCCTAGTCAAGAAGGAAAAAGACATTGAAGATGGCCTTTTGCAAAGAGGTAGCATCAAACATTATACTCCCTCCAACAATGTGTATAGTCAAAAAATGGAAGCACTTCCATTATAGACTTGTTTAGCCTTCCGAGTAAGTGGTTTGGGGTCATATCAAGCACCTTGAATGGGTTCTTGATTTAGACCTGGCTTTCCCCCCTATTTTTTCCCTCTTTCCACTTCCTTCCAACCTGATTTCTGCATTATGGGCTGCAGACCTGAGATCCTTGACCTCAAGGTCAGGGTCAACCTTTCTGGTCTATGTCAACCTCAACCCTGACCTAGGTCAAGTTCAACCTTTTTCTTGACCTAGGTCAAGGTTGACCTCAACCTTGACCCAGTGTTCAGATCCTGGGGTCCCACAGTTTTCAGATGTTGGTCTTTGTAAAAGTTGTTTCCCGCTTCTGGGTCGGCTGTTTCAGGTTCTGAAGCGTCAATTCCTAAATTATATTTAACTTAGGTCCTCTCCTAGGGGTAAGGGATTTAATGGGAATTTAGTTCTCCTATGTCAGCCTCCGTAGAAGATTGTGCCCTAATTCCATATAAAAGAGAGCCTTTCTCCCCTCATTTTCTCTAAGTCCTCTATTGAAGCCTAAGCATCCTTGAGCAATTGAGAACCATCATCAAGTGCTTGATGAATATTCAAGCAAGAAATCAAGAAATATTTGAATCAAGGATTCATCCACCATCAAGCCTTCAAGCATTCAAAGAGATCCATGGGAGGCCATTGAAGGATTCAAGTCACATAGTGCCCTTTTGGTGATCTCTCCATCCATCTTCTTCCTAGCCTCTTCATAATCAAGAACCCATTCAAGACTTGGTGTTATAGATCTACAAGCAAGAGATTGAAGACATCCTACATTATACATTCCACATTCTAGATCCATTGGTGCATACATACTTGTGGCTTGAAGGATTCGAATCCTCCACAAGGACTTTTACAAGCAAGGTGAATTTATGCATTTACTTTGTTTACTTCTGCAATTTCAATTACATATATTTGAGGTTAATTCCAAAATCAGGGTTTGACCAAGGCAAACCCCTCCCCCCCAACAAACAAACCTCTTTTTCTTGCAGGTACAGGTTCAAGACTATGGATTTGGACTCAGATCTGGATACCCTTTTTGGCTTTCTGTCAGGCTCCACAAATAGATTATCTGTCGGACCTGTGCAGGTCAAGGTCAACATTATTGGGTCAGGGTTGACATTTGTGGGTCAAGGTCTACCTTTTTCATAAGACGGTGTCAAATTGGAAAAATATTTCTGGGTTTTGTTTGTCTCTGTGTTCCAATTCTGGATCATACTTTAGTTTTTCTAGAAACAAAGTATAGACCTCAGAAAAAAACATTCTTTGATCTAAAATTCTTTAAGGTTGGTTCTTCTTCTCATCCTTTTCAATTACTGCCATATAACATATGTATATAATCAATTAAAAAAATTTAAGATCTTCTTCTTTACTCTCATTTCCAAATGATTGATTCATTTGTGCATTAATCGTTCTCTTGGATTGATCAACTTGGATCCTTCATTTGTGCATTTGGGGAATAAAAGAGGAATATCTTATCTTCCTCATAATCACATTTCAATACAAACACAATTTAAATGTAAAGGTTAGGGAAATACACAATCAAACCCTAATAAAACTAAACAAAATAGAAGAAACATTTTTCTTCCTTTACACAATGATAAACCAAAATTTTGGAGTAAAAACAAAGGAGTTGTCAATGATGGAGTGACTGATGCCAAGCATGTTCAAAATGTTCAAGCTTCCAAAAATAACAATCAAAACAATCGCAATAACAATCAGAATCAAAATCAGAATTGTAACAACAATCAAAATCAGAATCAGAACAATCAGAATCAGAACAACAATCAACAACCGCACAATCAATCATTATTATTTCCTCACAACAATTACAACAATAACAACAACAAAAACAATAATAATGACAATTGACAATGGTGACAATTCATAGCTTTGGTAGAACCTCTAGATATGATCTTCAAACAACTAGAAGATCAAGGAATGATAGTCTACCCAAATACTCAACTTTTTGATGAGAATCAACCTAAACCTGTTTGGTATAGAGATAACGAGCATTGTGATTATCATCGCATTAAGGGGCATGATACCAAGAAATGCATGAAGCTTAGAAATTTTGTGCAAGATCTCACTAAGGAGGGGAAAATTGAAGTTGAAGGTCAGAAAGCATCCTCATCTAAAGCGAAACTCAAAGTCTACAATCAGCCCTTCCCACCTCATAATCAAAACAATGCATCAAACACGATCCCATATGACTATTCTACTAATACTATTATAGGCCATGATCGAACATGTGGGAGTTTAAGTGAAAATGATATCTTTGGGTTTGACTCTCTTTGTGGCCGCATTGAAGAATCTGACACGCATGTTAATACCATAATCCTTAAAGCTACTAATTGTAATGCTACCACACATAGACCTAGAGTCACTATCTAAGCTGCTGATAAACCTTCTACATTTGCAAATCCACCAGCTACACCATCTATTGCTGCTCGGCCTGCTTCACACTTTGACTTATTGGCCCAGTTATGAAAGACACCTACACAGATATCCATTTTAGAGCTCCTGACAACTTCGCCAATTCACAGAGAAATCCTTGATAAAGCTCTAAATGAATCCTGTGTCCTTGAGAACATCAACCCCGCACAATTCAAAGCTATGATAGGGAACCTGGCCGCACAAGAATATCTAGTCTTCACTGATAAGGACTTTGGCGGTCCTGACCCTCATCATAATAAGTCCCTCCATATAGAAGGCAAAATCCAATCCACAAGAATAAAATGAATCCTTATAGATGGTGGATCTGGCTTGAATTTGTGCACATTGAAAATGATTCATAATATCGGTCTTTCTGAGGACCTCATTGATGCAGACAAATGAATCACAATAAAGGCCTATGATGATTGAGAACAAGAAAGCAAGGGTTTGATCACACTACCCTTACAAGTGGGCCCGACCCTGATTGAAACCATTTTCCATGTACTGGATCTAGATCCACCTTATAATATCTTGCTAGGATGTCTTTGGATACACGCTATCAAATGTGTACCCTCTACTTATCATCAATGTCTGAAATTCCCACATCATGGTAGAGAAATCAAAATTCCTGGAGATCCTAAGCCCTTTCAATACTGCAAGAGATCTGCTGAATGAGTTTGTCCGACACTTCAATCAGGAAACCCCTATTTCAAACACTCCATTAGTTCCAGAAAAGACATCAGACACACCAGCTAAACAATCCAAAGGAAAGGAAAAAGTTACTTAAGACAAGGCTATTGAAGACAAACCCTCCTCATCTAAAGCAAAGGCCATGTTCACAGATCAAGGCATGAGAGAGTATAAATTTGAAAGTGCTCTATGTATTGGGCAACTCACTTTGTCTCCAAATTCTTATGGAAGACCATCACCATTACCCCTCTCCAAAGATAAAGTTCTTATGCACTGCAAATCAACTATTTTTGAACATTGGGAGTCCCTATCAGATGAACACATGGAATACAATATTCTTGATTGGCTCTATAGTGATGAAGAAGAATGACCTATAATTTTCCCCAAAGGAAAGTATCCTAAGGTTACTCCCATTGTTGAGAGCATGGGATATCATGGTACTAGACTTGGAGCTAATGGAACAGGTAAGAAGAAGATCATAACAACCAATAGCTATCCTAAAGGACATGGATTGGGTTCTGTAGAGACCAAGAATAACTTCACTAAGGATTATTGTCTAGTTGCCTCAGAGTCAGAAACTGAGGAAGAGTTCTTCGAAATTCCTTTCCACTATATTGAAGATGACCTAAACAAAAATCACCATGTCTTCACTATCACCCAAGCTAACCTTTAATCCCCTCATCTACCCCTCACAAACCCTAAATTAATTGACTGGTATCAGCAATAATCACCACCAGCTTTGGATGTTTGTGATTCAGATGAGGCAGTTTTAGCCCTCTTTGGACTTAAGAATCTTCGAGAATACAAACATCAAATCTGTTAGGATTAGGATCACTGAGAGGGGGGGTGAATCAGTGATCTATCAATTATTACTTTTTCTTATTATTTGAATCTTTACTTAAATGCTTATGTACTAAAATTGAATATCAATGCAAGTAAGATAAATATACACAAAACATAACACCATATATGATTACAGGGAAACCCAATGTAGGTGAAAACCCTGGTGGGAATTAGTACCCACAAATATTTTGTACTAGTGTCTTATGATCCTTGTTAGAAGATCCTTAACCCTGTTAGGAGTTGTCTTTACAATACATGAAGTATAGTGACCTTGTTAAGGGTCGGACCCTGTTAGGAGTCTTTTAAAATAACCCTGTTAGGAGTGGTGGACTCATTGTCCAAGGACTCACTATCCAAATGGTGAAGGCTACAACCTTCTAGATATTTGATACACACTGTATCTGCAAGGTGAACTGCTGATGTGACACTGCTTGTCTGATCAGTTCCTTTTGTGCGCTAATGCTTTAACCTCTTATAAAGCACTAAAAAAATCTTATCTTCAATCTGAAAGCTTCTACTTCAATATCTATATCATCAACATATGATAGATTTGTCTTTGCTTCTTTTACACCCTGCTCTGCTTTTCTTATCTCTAGCTTCTGCAACTTTTCCCATCACAAATGACCTTCTATAAGTACTTCCTGAAAGGAAATGAAAATGTAAAATTTAGGAAACCTTTTACCATCTATATTGATCACTTACATAACCACACAACCATTCATTAAGTCAGCTTAACATAAATTATAACTTCTTTACTCAAACCGAACAGACACGTCTTTTCACACAGTCCGCTTCACCAAAATAGCTCTAACTAATTATCCTGGATGAATCAAGTCATGCAATTTTAACCATAGGTTTTAAAGTAAATAAAAATCACTAATCCAAAGGCACAACTCCTGAGGATAAGTGCAACTTCCACACAAAAACAATCTCTGTCGGCTCTTTCTATGATCTTTGTCCTGTTCTGGCATTCACTGGCTGTACCTCTTCAAATGGCTGTATCTTCTTCATAATTGTAGATATGATCATTATCTCTTAGAATTAGCATGTAAACATACTCATAAGATTATATTCAAAGGCACATATCATTTGGATAACATATGAACACACGCTAATCAAAACTATAACAGTTTGTTCCTTGCTCTGTCTTGTTTTATGTACTTAGCCAATTTCTGATCTTTTGATAATGTGTTTTGACTCCAAAACTTCATATGACTTTTTTGCCATAATGAAAACACTAAATAGAGTCGTATACTTTAGTATAGTCAACTTTCCAACAATCTCCCCCTTTGTCATTAATGGCAACAAAGTAATATGGTGAAGTTACTATCTGTACTTTTATATAAAAACTCTCTATCTTATATCTCCCTTTTATCATATATTAGACTCCATATTCTTCATACTCTACTCCCCCTTTGAAACTAATGACAAAGGTTCTCAAAAACACTTCTATGTACTTACTCAGCATACATATCTGGATATGCAATCTGCAACTTCTAGATCTCTTTCTCCCAAAATGCAATCAGTGAATTAACAATCTGTAGATGGGCGCATAATGCATATTGTAGCTTCTCCATCTTCTCAAAGTCTGTGCTAGGACCTTGATCATATGATAGTCTCCATATTCTATACATTAATTTACTTACCCTTTGATATTATCTTCTCTACCTTCTCAATCTTATCAATCTACCCCTGATATACACATATTGATATTGGTGGAGGGATCTTCCATAGATTTCCTTATCTTCTCTATCATAGCCTCTACCTCCTGGATCTTCTTTGTAATGATGGGAACTTAACTTTCGTGATAAGTTAAAAAATAATCTTTCTACCTTTTGCTACAAACTCTTTCAAGGATGCTTGACCAACTTTGAGTGAACTAAGATCAAGTGTAAAGTTGCTGACCAATTCACTGAGCCTCTTCTTCATATACTTCTCTTCTAATCTATTTTTCATGACTTCTTCAGATTATATACTCCCACTTACTTATTTACTCCCCATGAGTCTAATTCTATTATGAGTGTCAAGATTTACAACAATGATGATGAATTTTCCATCACTTCAGTCTTCTCTTTTTCTGCTTCCTTTTCTGTGATATCTTAAATCAATATATCTTCTTGCTGATATAAAGACTCTCAGCTTCTTGAGTACTCACA